>OU830649.1:0-296394 GCA_917563905.1 Neonectria neomacrospora | reverse complement strand
CCTAACCCTAACCCTAACCCTAACCCTAACCCTAACCCTAACCCTAACCCTAACCCTAACCCTAACCCTAACCCTAACCCTAACCCTAACCCTAACCCTAACCCTAACCCTAACCCTAACCCTAACCCTACCTTATAGTTAAAAAGGTATTATTATAATTCTATAAGTTAATTAAGATAAAGAATATAAAGCCCTATTTAAGTAGAGTTAATTAGGATATTTTTAAGGCATTATAGAACACTATATAGTACTACCTAATTAATATAGATAAACAATATAACTTAGTGCTATAGGAGGGATAAAGGACTAAATAAATATAGTAAAGGGAAGATAAAAAGTAAAAGGTTAACTGTATTATTGTTAGGGCTATTAAAGGGGGATAACTACCTTATAGATTATTCTTAAGTTTTATTACTTTAAGGGCAATAAGAGTAAAGCTTAATTAATAGGATAAATACAATAAATGCCTTTTCCTAAATATAATCTATACTAGCTATAGGAGAGACTAAGAGCTAAAGTTAAAGGTGTCCTTTTATATAATGTAAGTTAATATTTTTAGATATATAGCTTTAAGTATATAACTATTACTTAAAGCTAAGCCTAAGTATATAATAGTAGTAGGATAATAAATCTATTCTTTAACCTTTTGTATTTATATTTAGGCTTAAAGGAGGTTAATAAGAATAAGCTTTATTGTTAAATATTCTAGGTCTTTTCCTTATACTTACTCTTACTATTGAATATAATAGGATTCTAATTATACTTATTTAAAAGTATAAATTAGATTATATATAGTTAGAATTATCCTATTAGCCCTCTGCCCTTAGGGTCTACTAAGAAGAAGTTCTAAATATATATAGTTAAAGAAGATAAATTAGGTTATAGGTGTTTAAAGTTATGCTATTTTACTCTATCTTATTAGTTTCTTCTAATAGTTACTATAGTATAAGCTATAATATGCCTTAATGCTTATTATTATTATAGATAAGGTTTTAGTTTAGCTTATTATTTTCCTTATTATTCTTATCTTCTTTATATATCTCTTTCTCTAGGATATGGGGCTAAAGCTAAGGCTAGGGCTAGTGCTAATACTAGTGCTAATTCTAGTTTTAGTGCTTAGGTTAAGCAAGAGCAAAAGCACTGTCTTTCTGCTTTACTATATATATTTAAGTGTAACTATTGTACTTAGTAATATAGAAGAATTTAGGGATAAAGTCCCTAATATACTCTATATTCTTATCTATAGCTAATTTACTATCCAATTTACTATTTAACTCTATATTAGACTCTATATTAGACTTTATATTTATATAAGTTATAGCTTTAATAGTAGCCCTATTAGTTAATTCTTTAATAAACCTAATATCTTCTTTAATAGTTAAGCTAGTATTTAGAGCTTATTAGTTCTATATACTTACTAAGATAAGAGGGTAATATACCTTTAGCACCTAGATTAATCTTTACTTCTACTTAGAGGAAGGATAAGATTATACTATTATTAGGCTCTTTATCTTATACTAATTGTAATATTATACTGTTTATATAATATAAAGATGTATTATATAAATTTAGGGTTAGTCTTAAGGGGGAGTCCTTAGTAGAATAATAGAAGTTTATTTATAGGAAAGAAAGAGCTTTAAGTTAAGGAAATTACTCTTTGCTCTTTATATATATATTACTTAGTGCCTTAAGCTATAATAGACTTACTTAAGTGAATATAGTATATATACTTTATTAAGGTAGCCTTATAAGGCCTTATAGAGTGTAAATAGTATTATTTTGAATGCTTATATCTAAAATTTATTACTTATAACTATTTTACTTTATACCTATTCTATAGTATTATTTTAAATATAACTATATATATACCTTTAGCTCTAGCTTAGTTAAAATTATACTATTATTCTTATTTAGTAAAACCTAATTAACTCTCTAGCCTATTTTTAACTATTTACACTTAAAATTATACTATTACTTTTATTCTTTCTTCCTCCCTTATTGCCTTTTAACTTAAGCCTAAGGGCTAAGGGTTAAGCTTAACTATTAAACTATTATTAACTTTATCCTTAATACTCCTAAAAACCTAGAATAGTATAATTTTAATTACTCTTAATTAAATACTAAAACTTATTTTCTTTCTATCTTACTACTGTTTTTTAGTATAGCTTAGAATATAATAGTATAGATCTATTTTGAACTAAGTGCACTTAGGAGTATATTACTATCTTTATTTATACTTTACCTATTATCCCTCTAAATATAAATAATTAAAATTATACTATATAATTTCCTTTGCTTTAACCCCTTAAGCTATAACTTATCCTCTAATAATACTTTTTAAAGAGCTTAATATTAATATTTTAACCTAAAGCCCCTTACTTTAATAGTGCCTTTAACTATTACTAGTTTACTATTTTATATATAAGGTTAAGTATCTTAATGTCTAAGTAGATAATAGTAGTAGTATTAGTAATAATAAAGATATATAATATAAAGAAAGGATAATAGTAAGAATAAGAGAAAGAATAAAGAGTAGAGATAACTTAACTCTATATATAGTTATAGCTATAAAGAGATTTACTATAATTATTTATTTTTACGTTATTTTAATTGTTCTAAGGGTTAAAAAGATATAATAGTATATTTAGAAAATAGTAGAACTATATAGTCTATAAGTTATAATAGATTAATCTAATGTTTTATTTTATTAGTTAAGAAAACTAAGGGCTTATAATCTATTAGAAATTATTCTTAAGCTAACTACTAAAGGGTATATAAAAGTATTATATTAAATAGTTAATACTATAAAGTAAGTATAATAGTATAATTTTAAATAAGCTTATATATACTAATTTTAATTAGGTAAGGTTAAAATTATACTATTATCTATTTATATTAACTTACTTTAGAGTATACTTACCCCTTTTACTCTATTTATTTAATAGCTTAATTGCTTAATATCTTAAGGCTTTATTCTTATTTTTATTCTTATCCTTATTCTTATTCTTATCTTATACTTAAGCTTAAGCTTAAGCTTAATGTTTACTAGCTTATTCTTATATCCCTTTAAGTAGAGGCTAGTTAGCTAGCCCCCCTCCTAAGGAGTAGGATAAGATCCTATATAGCTTAGTCTACTATAGAAGTAGGATAGCTATTTTAGCTAAGCTCTCTATAAAATCTTATCCTTAAGGGTTAATAGAATAAAAAGAAGAGGAATACTCTACTCTAGGATATAGTCCTAGATATATATAGCTTTTGGACTGAGTATGGTTAGGATTATACTATTACCCTCCTTTATACTAACTAACCTAGGAGGGTAATAGTAGAGGGCTATACTATATTATCCCCCCCTTTAGTTTCTATCTATTAATCTACTTAGTAGTACTTTACTTTTCTAACTATATCTATTTATAATCCTATTATTTAACCTTCTATTGCCTCTATTAGACTACCTTTATAATACCTCTTAAGACTGTCCTAGCTATAGTTAAGGCTCTCTTCCTTCTAATAGTCCTTATTCTATATACTATTCTAGGATTAAGTTGAAAATGGCTATAGTGTTTGTTATTTCTAGTCTATTGATAAGCTAGTAGTGCTTATGCTCTAGCTAGTCTTAATAATTAGGTAAGCTATAGAAGTTATAGCTAGTAATGCCTTAGAGGTAAATCTACAAAGGAGGTTCTAAGGTAGTAGTTAGCACTAGTAGTAGGATAATATGCTTCTATTAGTATATAGTGCCCTAGGTCTAAAAGCTATCTATATAAAGTGCTTATACTATATAGTAGTAAAAGTAGCTAAGGAAGTATATCTATTCTTTCTTTTAGTACTTAATCTTCTACTAAAAGGCTATATAGCTAGTGAAGGCAATAGACTCATTTAGGTTAGTATAGTTAACCTATTAATACTAGGCTTCCTTAGCCCTATTAAATATTTAATAGATCTAATATATAAGCTTACTAAGCGCTTTAATCTTATCTAAGGTAGCTTTAATCTACTATAGGGTGTAAGATGTCTTCCTTTCATAGGTGCAGAATATAACTAGCCCCTAGTTAGTGAGCTTACTTGTATACTATAGTCTAGCCTATTTATAGTTATTGTATAGTATAGCCTTAAGTACCTTATAGTTGTATAGGTCCCTATTGAGGCACTATCTAAGGAGGCAGCAGCAGTAGGCTTATGTGCAGATGAATGTATTAACCTTATATGTCTTTAGCTTGAGGCAGCTATCCTTAGCTAAGTCCTTAACCAGTTAGTCCCTCTCCTTAATAACAATCTTAGCCTTTACTTACTCTTTAGTGTGCCTAGCTTACTTAGTCTCCTAAGTGTAGTCTATAATATTTACTAGGGCCTTAAGGTAAATAATATGCTAAATCTTGGGTATATTGATGCCTATCCTTAGTGCTGCTATTACTATAATGTATAGTATCTTACTATAGAGCTATAACTAAAAGCTAGCCTTATACTATATAAGGAAGTATATATCCTAGTTGTTTAGCTTTCTATAGTAGTAATAGCACTTAAGCTATTAAGCTAATACCTTATACTTAGTATAGCTCTTATAGTATATAATACTCT
Organism: Neonectria neomacrospora; assembly: GCA_917563905.1. Classification (NCBI taxonomy): domain Eukaryota; kingdom Fungi; phylum Ascomycota; class Sordariomycetes; order Hypocreales; family Nectriaceae; genus Neonectria; species Neonectria neomacrospora. Next base: position 291,819 of record OU830649.1, on the reverse strand, counting down.
TCTTATAGCTCTTTAGTAATAGTAGGGCACTACTCTTTAGCTAGTAGTTGACTAGCTACTTTACCTATATAATGCCCCTATTACTAGGGACCTAGAGCATTATATACTTAGTATTAAGGCAATAGCTTAATATATAGATATAGAGTAGGTCCTATAGGTATATAACCTCCTTAAAGTCTTACTAGTAGAGTAGTAGTAGTATTCTAGTAAGGAAGATAAATAGGCACTCTATATTATAGAGGAGCATAAGCTCTTAGAGCTTAGTGTAATACTTAGTAGTAATAGTAAAGGTAAGATAATACTTATTAATAATAATTTAGTCTAGTTAGCTTTAGGTGGTTAGGTTAATAGCTTACTATAAAAAGTTATTAATAATAATAGCCTTAGTAAACATAATTATTACCCTTAATTAAGACTTATATACCTTTAGCTAGTACCTATAGTTAAGGCTAGTATTAGTATAGTAAATTATTAACTGTTACTTAAGTTTAGTATAGAATACTATAATAATAATAACCCTTAACCTAGTAAGTATTATTAGTACTATAAACACTAAGCTCTTCCCTTTACCTATTAGCAATATAATAATAAGTAGTATCTCCTTAGTAGTAATATACTATATAGCCTCTTTCTACTATAGTAATAGGAACTAAGTATTCTTATTGTAAAGAATAGTATAAAGAGCCTAGAGAAGGATAAGGTTCTAGCTCTAAAGGGAGCTATTAACCCTACTATTAATTAATATATTAAGGGGTTAGACCTTAGCTTACAATTGCTTCACTAGCTTTTATACTTTTGTGCTACCCCCCCCTCTACTATATACCCTCTTCTTCTACTACTATAATAACCCCTTAAAGAATAACTATTTAGTATAGCTAAGGAAGCTATACTATTTATAACTAATTTACTAAAAGATAATAAGTAAGTTAGCTATAAGACACTTTAGTATATTTACTATAATGCTATAGTTAATAGTTATATAACTAGTATAAGTAGTAGCTAAGTTGTCTATAACCTTATAGTGCATTATATCCTTTCTATCTCTATCCTTATCCTTATCCCTACCCTTTTTAAAGTTAGCCTTAGTAGCATTTAGCTTATAAGTATACTTATAGCTAATAGTAATAGTAATATACTATTAGTCCTAAAGTATAATCCTTTAGTCTATATAGTATTAAGTTTACTTACTTATTACTATAGACATTTAACTACTCTCCTATAGCTTATTCTTATTATATTAGATAAAGTTATTAGAAGGTAATATAGTGTTAGATAGGGCCTAGCAGTTAGCCTCCTAATAATTAGTTAGTAACTATATATAGATTATATATATAACTATAAGCTACTTAACCTATACTAATAGGAAGTATAGTATAATCTTAGGGGAGTTAAAATAAGCAAAGAACTTATAGTACTAAGTAATAAGAACTATTTCCTTATTAATAATGAATACATTTTAGTTTTAGTTAATACTATTAATGAAATATAGCTTAGTAGTCTTCTTACCCTATATTAGATTACCTCTAGTAAACTAGGTAAGCAATAGTAGTAGCTCTTTATACTTATAGATAACCTTAAGATACTTTTGGATATTAGTCTATCTTTACTTACTCTATCTATCTAGGAACTTATACTACTATAGCTCTATAATAAGGTCTTTAAGCATTTTTACCTCTTTCTTACTAAGGCTATTACTATAAATAAAAGAGGTACTCTATATTATATAGGTTAGGTTATTCTTAATGCTAGTAAGTAAGATAATAAACTGAACATTTATACTCTACTTAAACATTAATAAGCCCTATAATAGGTCCTCTACATTAGTTATTATTTTTATAACTATACCCTAAATATCCTCTATTAGAATAAGCTTACTTATAAAGTATATAATATTACTTTATTTACTCTATAAGACTATTAAGCAATTGCCTATCTATAAGGCAATCTTTTAGCTATAGAGTAGTAAGCTAAGTATATACCTTATAAGTAAGTAAATAGTCTTATATAGCTAATAGTTATAGACTAGGGTAAAACACTATAGTAAATCTACTATTATAAGCTATTCCTTAATCAGTATAGCCTACTCTACCAGTAGCACCTACCCTATGTACATAAGGCCAACAAGGATATACATAAATAGATATGCTAGCTAGAGCTAGCCCACTTCCCCATTGATGGCTAAAACAACTATAAAGTGCTAAAGCAGGCTATCAAAGGGGTCACTATTAAGCAGCTGCATTCAGAAGCCAGCTAGCACTTAGAGCAATATCTCCTCTAGAGCCTTATTTAATAAACCCTAATAGTTACTATCCTCTAGGTTCACCTATACATTAGCATCTTCCTCATTGGCTAACAGTAGCAGCAGCAGCTTAATATACTCCTAGAGCTACTTAAGGCTAATCCTCTGGCTTAGTGTAAAGCAGAAGCTATACTAATCCTAGAGTATAGCCTCTTTAAGGTTAAGGACATTTAAGCAGTAGTAGAGGAAGCACTTTATATACACTAGGTACTAGTCTATACTTAACTTTTCCTATAGTAGCCTAAACAAACAGCTATATATATCCCCCTATATAGAGCTTATAAACAATAGCCTTATTATAAAAGGTAAGCTATATAGGCTATTAATATAGTAATCAAAGAATAGACTATTTAAGGCTATAGTTATTCAGCTAAGCTATTTATCTATACAACTAAGTATTTAACTAAGTATAATAATTAGAGTAAAGTCTTAAGTACAAAAGTAATTAGGCTATTTTATACACTTTAGCTAATTAATTGTCTTATACTATAGAATACCCTCTATTATTATACCCTATATCTCCTCCTACTATTATTATATATACTCCTATTAGCCCTTAATACTAATAAGGAGCTATTAGCTTAGTAAATTTACTATTATCTCTACTATTATAGCTTAACTATTACTATTACTATTACTATTACTATTATTACTATTAATAAAGATGTAAAAGTAGTGGATTATAGTATTAGGCTAAGTAAAGAGGGTTTAAATTTTAACCTAGAACTAAAGCCTAGGGTTTTACTTAAGCTCTTACCTCTAATTATACTCTTAGTTATAGTATATATATAGGTACTTCTAGTTTACTATTAGGAACCTATAATATATATAAATAAATCTAAGTAGAACTAATAGGCCCTTAATAGCTAAGATAAGCTTCTTAGGTAAGCTATTATAGTAGTTATTAGTAGGGTTACTATTACTATTATTACTCTTAGGGTTCTTATTACCCTTATTGCCCTTAAGTACTTTCTATAATATAAGCTTAGTATAATATAAGATAAAACTATTATAAATCTCCTTTAATAACTTATAATAGTAATCCTAAAGATAATACTTAAGATTAAACATAATATAGCTATACTATACATATATAAAAATACAATAAGTAAAATAATAAAAGAGCTAATTTACTATATAGTTTAGCTAACTAACTAGCTAGTTAACTAACTAGCTAGCTAGTTAGACTAAATTAAGTTAAGTTAGAGAAGTAATTATTAATTACTCTATTAACTAGTTATTATTATTATTATTATTAATTATCCCTATATAGTACTACCTAATAATTCTTACTCTTAGTAAGCATAAAAGTATAATAGAATAAAGAATAATAGGATTCTAATTGTAAGGGGTTAAGTTATACCTTTAAATACTTATAGTTAAGATAATACTAAAAGATAGAGTAAGAGTATAATGTAGGCAGTAGGAGAGCTCTTAACCCTAAATAATATTTTGCCCTTATAGTATTATGCCCTTCTATAGTAGCTTTACTTAGGATTAAGCCAATTAGTATAATGGTAAAAAGGGTATTTTGCCTAAGATACTAATGGATTAGTGGTTAGGCTTTAATTATAATAATTATAAAGTTATAATAATTAGCTCTTATAGTATAAAGGAAAAAAATAGGTATATTATAGTTCTACTAATTATAACTGCTTAATTTAACTTAGGCTATAATATTAAAGATAAATATAATTTTCTTATTATTATTTATTTTTACTCTTAGGGGTAAAACTAAGTAAGTAATAAAACATATATATAAGCTTTTAACCCTAAGGGTAAAATTTATATTTAAGTATATTATCTTTCTATTAGTATATCTATTCTTACTCTTAAGAGTAAAATTTATATTAATAAATAGTTTTAATTCTTAGCTTTAATTATAACTCTAAAGATTAGTTTAGCTCTTATAATATATAATCTAATAGATTAAAATATTATAATAAGTAATATAAGTTATAATCTAGTAATATATAAAAGGTAATTCTATATAATTAAGTATATTAATAGTTAAGAAGCTAAAGGCTTTTATTTAAAGTACTAAGTAAATATATGTATATATTATAATAATTATATAAGTAATTATAGTATTAATTACTATAATTAAAGCTTGAATTATAATACTTATAGTATTTAATCTTATAAAAAAAAAGGAAAAAAGTAAATATATTATAGTTTATTAATTTTAATAGCTTAGTTTAAACTTAAGCTATAATATCTTAGGTTTATAATATATAAATAAATAAATAAATTAAACTATAATAAATAAAGAAAAGAAAGTAAATAATTAGTTAAATAAATATAAATATATTAGTAATAATTAGTTTATTAAAGAGTAATAATTAAGAAAGGTTAATTAAATTAAGTGTTTTATATTATAGTATATATAATAAGCTTAAGTATAATATAAGAATTTATTAAGTAATAATTAAAATATTTAGAAAAAAGTATAATAAGTAATTCTAATTAATTAAATAGTTTATAATATTTCTATTATAATTTATATCTAAAGAGATAAAAAAAAGTAACTTACTTATTTACTTAACTTACCTACTTATTATATATATAAGTAAATAGTTTTTATTTACTTTTTATATTTAAAGTTAAGTTTTATTTATTAGAGAAATAGAATATACTAAATTATATAGCTAAAGAAGAAATATACTATATAGCTTTCTTTAAGGTCTTTTTAAAAAGAAAGATATTATATACTTTCTTATAAGATAAATATAATGTAAAATAATAAGAGCAATTAATCAATTAATAGTAATAAAAATATAACTCTTAAAGAAGCCTAAAAGCTCTTTACTTAAAGCTTATAAAAGTAATAATAAAAGTAAGGCTATATAGCTTTTACCTCCTTTTCTATATATAAGAAATTGCTTAATAGCCTAAAATAGCTTAGTATGCTTTTCCCCTCACTTACTGGTTTTTCCTAATAGCTAGTAAATAGCAATCTCTATTGGTACAGCTTCTTTCCTCTCTACTATACTTGCAGCCTGACCATCCATTAACTCATCAACAAAACAGCTGCCCACAAGCTTATATCCGTCTTTCTTTGGTCGGAGAATTACCGGAACATTACAGCCGTAAATAATAGCAACTAGATCACCTTGAATTGCTCTTCTTGGAACAAAACCCAATCGCCCATTCTCTGAGGTAAACAGTTGACGCCCTCTCAGTGCTGCGGTGCTTTTCCCTATAAAAGATCTAAAGTATTTCCAATCCTCACAAAATTCGTCTTTCGAATTAAAATAGTCCTGAAAGGGGCGCCTGCCGATCATGAGCCCCTCAAAGGACTTAACACTTCGACGCAGGGCACATGATAGTCCCCCGGAAGTAAGGCACGTTTCCCAAGAGACTTTCTCATCGGTTTTCCCTGGCAGGGTTCGTATTAGCCAATCTTTCATGAGCCAAGAATAATCCGTTGTGCGTGACGGACTGGGCGCATCGATGGCTTGTGATTCAAGCTCACCCTGGCCTCGTAGTGGAACGTCTAGAATTGAGGGGCCGTCTGAGAATTGGTACGTGCTATCACCCACTAATACCCGGGCCAGTGATAACCTTTTGCGCTCGAAAGTCGCCGGTGTGGAAGCATCTGGCTGCGGTTGGACAGTTTGTCTAAGATGGTCCAACTCTGTAGCAATGCTGCCGACTGCATCGAGCAAGAGACCTGTGCAGTGCAAGGTACGTCCATTGTCGTAAAAGTGGAACGGAGCATCAAGGCCGTTGTCAGCAGATGAGTCCGTATGGATACTGCGGCCTGGTAAAACGCCGACCAGGCCTGCGAGGTTGCCCTCGGGGTACGACTTTGGTGGTATGAGATGAAATGCCCAGCTAGGAAGACCCCACGCGCCATCTTCAGGATCCGCACACGAACCGATTAGATCGAGCCGTTTTTCGTCTTGAAGACAAATTCTGGAGAAGTCCACCCAGGTCTCCTGCCAAGTCCATGCTTGGTCATAGTTGGGTTTGATCTGCGACACGACTTTCGGGGGCAGCAGAGCCAGAAGGCCATACACCTTGTCTCTCCAGTCTGTGGCATGCGCTTCCTCTCCATGGTAAATAGCAACATTTAAAAACTGGGGGTCCTGATGTTGAGCGGAGCTAAGACCCCGTAGACTGACAAGCACAAACAGGACCTGAGACGAGTTTGTAAAGGCTCTAGTGGTTCCTTCCGGGCCAAAATGCTCACACGGGTTATCTGAAGGTCGATTCAAGCTCAACGCAAAGACATAGTGAAACATGAACAGTTCTTTTGTGGAGAGGTAGAAGTCGCCAAACCAGAAGATAATAGACGACGACAGAGCAATTTCCTGCCTGATCCATACTCTGTGCCAGTATGGCGCATTGGCTATGGCACTGATCACATGTCGTAGGTGATTATCGTAGAACTCGTCCCCGATGCAGGTTTTCATAAGATCCATCATTCCGGAACTGATCCTTTCAAATGCAAAGTCCGAGGTGCTGAATACCTGGAGCGCGTTAAGCATTTCCTTTGGGCTCTTTCGGTGGACACTGATGCATTCCAGGTAGTTTGAAATCACACGGTCGAAACCTAAAATCTCAGCGACTGTTGTGCCGAATCTGGTTATCGCTTCAAGGAGTTGCATGAACTTGCCAAGTACCTCCCTGACGGGATGAAGGCTGGGGTCTTGTCTAGGCTGACCTAGCCAGCTCCACGTCATCAAGGCCTCGGAATATATAAGGCCCATTTTCTTTACTTCTGTTGCCCTCTCCTTTAGGTCATTCTGGTTAATGCAAATAGCATCGATCCAGATCTTCAATTCCCGAGTGGAGACCTCATACGACGCTCGAAGAGCTAGTAGTATATCGTATAGGTTCTGCCCAACAATGAAGGGGGAGTTGTTAAGTGTGATTGCCTTTCTGACTGTCTGGTCGCCCCAAACATAGCTGAGGGCAAGATAATCCCCCCAGTTGAACCGGTTAGGCAGCTTGTCGCCGAAAGTCTTTAACGGCCTGTCACAAAAGTCGTGCAACGATTTATGTTCGGTGACAGCATCCGCCATTTCTTTATCCCAACTGACACGAGCCTTTTCTTTATCGAGATGCCAGTAGTGCCAGAAGACGTGGCGTGCGGAGCCTCTTCGAAATTGAGATAAGCTGGGACTAAGGGCTTCATTGAAGACGTCCAAAGCTTCTCTGTAAGCGGCTGTTCGGTCATCAAGATCGACCGTGTTCAGATTGCACACGATAGGGTCGTCTTTGGTATCGGCTTTTTCAATGGTCAAGACCCTGATCTGCTTGCTGTTCCTGGTTATTGGGCTGTAAAGGTAGCGTTCGGACTGTGTTTCAAGTTGAGGCATGTCGGGCAGTTGAATAGTATCTGTTTGGCGCGAATATAATGGGACAGTGCCCGGGGATAGAGATAGCAACCCGTAAAAATATCAGCATATGAGGTGGTTGATCAGGTAGTCTTTATTAGGACACGATTACTAGGTCTCGGCCTACTTCACTGTATTAGCTACCTATTAGATACGCGTTGCCTCATTGAGGCTATGGCTAATGGCTGCGTGTAGATGCTGCTGAACTTTTGGGTTATAGGCTGGGAGGACAGCCAGCTCATATCAGGTGGGGCTTTTTTGCTTATTTGAGCAGTGCCCATTGCCTCCACCAGTACAGTCAAGCCAGAGGACATGAGGGAGGCCTCAGACGAGGGGTTTATTGTTAAACAGGTTAGACCGAATTGTCGTGCATCTTAATTGATTGATGCTTGATTCAGCCAGGCAGCACACCTTCGCTCGAGGTTGCTTATCGGAGTGTCCACAGAATAGTCATCCGGCCTATCATGGACAGACAAGTGTTTAGCTGCGGATGCCAATTATAGCCTGCTGCTAACCCCAAGCTCTCCCTAAGCAGCACCGGTTACGGATATTATATGAGTAATCGCGGACACGCTGCTTGTCTGTGCCCCACTTGCCGTCTGGCCTCATTACTACGTCCCGCACGCAATACTGATCCACAACACCAAGAACTATCAGGCTACGATTACGACGGAAGAGCCTCCCCTCCCAGATCTAATGTCTGATCAGGATGCATGCCTTGATCGACTCAAAGAGGGTCGTTTGATCACCTGCCACCACTCGGGCCTCCCTCAAATGTAGCATGGCCAATTACGGGCCCTTGCAACCCCTCAGTAAGCCACGTCAGCCTAACCAAAGCGACGCGCAATTCAAACGGCAGAGTGCATGACTGATTTGGTGTTGCTGCAGGTTTGGGCATCAGGCAACAATGATTCAACGCGTTGCTGGTAACACCAGCCAAGAAAACACCGCATCGTGCCGGTTTTATCCGCCTTGGCTGCTGCCGGTAGACAACCAACTTCTAGGTCTTCGTATTATATGAGGCAAGATAGCAAGGCCACAACCAACATCTGCAATGCAGCTGCAAGTTTCTTCTTGTGGGTGAATAGACAACGCAGATCATTTAGCTGACTCTAAGCGATCAGCACGGGGCGGGCCGGTGTGCCCTCCCACCATTTGATCTGACAAGGTGTGCGGGGTAAGCGATGGCTTCAGCTTCCCACTGGTGTAACTTTGAGTGTTGCCTTAAACTGAGGCAAGATGACGACGGGCCAAGTTAAACAGACGCTTCCCCGCCCACCTATCGCCTGCCGATCAAGCGTAGCCGAAGTCCAGTCCGATACCCATGTGTCCCCGCCACGACTTGATCAGCTGCCTGTAATTAGGCACCTGTCTGGCGTGTGCACATGTCCACCCTGCTTGTACGTAGTAAGATTCGACCACTGCGACAGGGCTGTTGTGGCTGCAGCTGGTTAAACATGCTGACAATGGGGTCTTTGGACAAGGGTCCCCATTGAAACCAAAAACGGTAACGGATCGACGCAGTTTTCTCTTTCCCCAGACAGGAGATAACGTAGATCACCTTAACTGTCGTAAGATAATCATGGCGGAGCCTCATGGCCGGCCCTTCTGGAGCTTAACGCGTTTACCATTGAGCGTACGCCCCCAGACACGATCGCCGCGTTTCCTATGTCTAATGTCTTGTCACACTTCGCGGGCCAGTAGGTCCTATTTGTACCCTCAGCTGCAGAATTTGTGACATATTCTTGTGCCAGAACCCTCGACTGCTGTTCAATGTGGCTGCCGCCATTATGTCGGCAATTCGTTTCTCCCTTGTCATTCGTCGGGTGCTCCATAGTTCATGCTCTCCTTAAGCGCTCAATCGCACTGGGCCGTACCCTTCTCCGCCTACGCGTATGGCCGGCCAGATGTGACGAGCAGCGGCCCCAATCTCGCTGGCGCCCCGAATTCTGAGAAGGGCGAGCACTCTCTGAGGAGTTAAGCCCGCCAACTGAGGATTAGGGGTGCGACAACATGAGGTTGGAAGCGGGCATTCCAAGGTTACACGACTGAATGTCGAGTGATTGTCGCACGACTAAACCACGGTTACTCTCGAACCGAATAATGAGAAAACACCTGTACAAGCACCGATATCTTCTAGCGCCAAATGCTGACCGCCAAACAACTTGTAGCTCCTCATCAGAGCCTGTCTTCGTCCTGTACCTCGCCGCGGATGCTGGTGATGACTCCTCCAATAACCTATTCACTGACCTAGCCCTGTATGTGTCCCAGTTGGCCCTGCGCCAACCTGCGCACTAGCGGGGGTTTGCATTTAGGCTGCTGGCCCTCTTCGGGGAAAGGGCCACCACGCAACATGAGCCAAGCTATGAGATGGGCCGATAATGTTATTCTGGCAATGGGCCCGCTGGGCAAAATCACCGCTATCGTCGGTGCCATCTGGGTCGGAGGTTTGTCATGGTTCAAAGCTATCACTGGTAGAGCGAGGAGAACCGTGCTATCCTCGTTCTGGCTGCTATCTGGTTAGCATATCGGTAGGGTGCTTTATTCTATAGTCACCTTCCACGTCTTCGTGTTCTTATACTAGCCATGTCGAGATGGTCGAGCTCCTTCTTGCTCCAGGCGCTACCGCCGAGAAGCAACGCTATGCCGGCCGAAGTCTAATATGGTGGTCGTGGCGCGCTGGCAACGTTCTGCAAGAAGGACCTTAATGCTCTTACTCAGAATTACATTTTATAAGTGGGATCCAACGTTTTAGCGTTATCCTTCTCTTTGTAGCCTTCCGTACCTCGACTCTTTGTAGACTGGTTAGACGGCCAAAGTCTTGGTCGCTTTATTGTTGATGCTCGCAACCACCTCAAGCGTTACAAGCCGCCTGGCTTTCGGCCGTAAGCAACCCTATAACGGAAGAAAGGATGGTTTGCCCTGGAGTAGAGCCCGTATCGTAGCTGCGCGCAGTCACTTGAGGGGAACTCTATCTCGTCTTGTCCCCCGTGGGGAGTGGCAGCTCCCACGGGGAACGCCGGACTAGAGGGCGCTCACGAATACACCCTGACTTTCTCCGCCGACAAACCAAAGAGATTGCAAGCACTCCTCAGCGATGCAGATCTGGATCCAACTCCAACGACCCATCCCAAGCAGTATTAGATTTTCGTTTCCTCGTCCTGCTCCGCGATTGATCTTCAACTACTGTCTCTGATGACGCTTCACCGGGCGGCCATATGCCATCTTGATACCCACTGTTTCCATCCCATTCATCGCTTTTATTCCACTCCCTTGCCTATTCATCCTCCTTTGGCCACCTATTGTCCTCTTCCCATTACCCATCGATATCAATCTAAGGTCTCTTCTTCAGACTTTTACTCAAAGACCTTAAAGCAGTATATATGGCCCGGCATCTTTCTGGGCTAGCCTCCTGCACCTCATGCTTAGATTTTCCAGGGTCCCACACGAGGATTAGATGATGCCTCTGTTGCGTAAAGAAAGTCGCGGAAGACAGTTGGCGAGAAAGCCGTCCAGGCAGATCGGGGAAAGAGGCAGTTGGCTGACACTGCCGATGGCAGGGTATGGACTCGCCGATTATGCCACAGCCTCGGAAGCTATCCGCTCGGCGTAGAGTTGAAGATGTGAGCGACAAGGTAAGGCCTCGCCTGAGAGGATGTATTGGGTGGGATATTGTCATCCACAAGCTCGCCCGTCCGGCAATTGTTACCTTTAGGTGAAAGTTGACTCGGCTTCTGACTGTCTTAGCACTACCATCCTTTCGCCCTCATCTGCGAACTTCTTTGAGCGTGGCTCCTTTGGTACTAGGTAGAAGTGGCGCTCGTTAAATATTTTGTAGGTATCGTTGCGTAGTGGGATATAGTTGGCCGGGGCGTTTATCGGGTCCGTAGAAAACAAGTTCGTCTCTCCGTATCCGTCCATGCTATAGCGAGTGTCAGTTTCACCTTTAAACCAAGACCTCAGTTTAGAGCAAGGTTGCTATACAGTTCTCTTACCTTGCCATGTGATTTCTTCTTGACCACCAGTTCGACTGCGCAGATGGGACCACATGTGCTGATAATACCCCGTCGGCACAGTTGCTGAGACCAATGGCCGTTATTGATACCGACTCGCTGACTTAACACCCAAGGATAGATTCCGTTGGAGCCTGGTCCATAAGGGAGGCAAGGCATTCTGAGGGAAGCGCCAGTCGTTGAAACGAGCGAGGATAGGGTACGTTTCGTCTGTAGAGGCTGGAAGGAGGTGATAGAAATATCGGTTATCGCGTGGGCCCCCTATCTTGAGGTCTCTTAACCTTTTGGGTCCTGTATCTATCTCGAGAAAAGATGCCATCCCACTGGTTTGCAGTTAAAATGCCGCAAGCGGTGTGGGCTGTTGTATAGTTGATGTCTTCGTCGTTGAGTGCCCTTAGCGACAGTAGGACGTGGCTTTTGTTATCGCCGCCATCGTAGCCGGGGATGAACAAATTTGATGAAACCTGGTTTGTAGGTATTCGCGCAGACAAAGATAAGTCGTAGCTCGTCAATGGGGTTCCGAAGCATCGCCAATTCTAACTCTTTAATGTGAAGCGAAATAAATTAGTTCTACTGGATTCGATTTTGCTCTGTGGAAATGATAGGCCAGCACCTAGTCCTCTCTGGCTTGACTTCGCCGGTCGTGATTTATAGCTTCGGCTGGTGCCACAGAAGCACCTCCCATAAGTCGGAGCCAGTGGTGTTGAATCAAGAATTATAGCCATCTATGTATGATTAAACTCGTTTCTTCCACACGGTCCGGTTTAATCCGTTGAATCCATCTAAGAGCCGTGGGAATATTCGAACGATCCGTAGAGCAGTAGAGTCCCCAATATGGACCTATTCCCCCATCCACTCCCGCAATAACCGATCATAGTCTTTATCCCACTTTTCCTTGCCTATTTCTTCTTGGATAACCATATCCCCTAGTACGCCATCCGCTACTGTTAGCAATGCTATAACTGTACGATATACTATGTCTACCCCGTAACAGCTCACACTGCCCTCTCCCACAGCGCTTCCCCTATTGTCATCGGCGTCCTCATACTTAATAGGGCGACATACTACATTCGGGAAACGACATCGCGAACATTGCTTCCCCTCCCCCTTTTCAGCCCCGCGAATTCCCGACCACCTGTTCAGCGGCGTCATCGCCGTCTTGGATTCGCTGTGCAACGTACACGCTTCCATGTCATGGAGATAGCAAGTCTCGCTCCATTCGTACATCAAACATAGTTGACAGCGAATTCCGCCCCTGCGCCATGCTCGCACACGCGCTCCCAGGGCGGATAAGTAGGCAGTGTCCCCCCAATACCCAGATGAGCGCTCTCCCTCAAACTCTGCCATATCGAGTGCCTCTTGGATATTGGAGCGCCGCAAGGACATAGCATCCTCATCTGGAGCATCTCTTTTCGCTACCGTCTTGCTCTTCTAGGGATCGAGGTGGGGTTGGCGTTGTTATATGATGATGATATAATTCACTTCGGGGCTCGGGAGATGCAATTCAGCTCAACGCCAGTCGACTTTCTTCTCGATCCATAGATCTTCCACAACTATATCCAACCGACAGAAGATGCACAACATGACCATAACGTCTTGCCTACCCCTCGGCATCGGAGAGAGGAGCCACCCCTCTGTCCCCCAATGCTGGTTGAAGCGGATATCGCTCTGGCTATGCCAGGCCCCAATCTGGTCCCAGAACGTGTCCGTGTTAGTGCCAGGGCCACCTGAAAGGGAGAATGCACACATGGCCGAGACTGCGTTAACAACGACTTCACGGGACTCGCATCGGCTCCCATCCTGCCGCCGCCACTCTCGCGCGAGCGATGATTGACAGGCATACTCATCTCCTCCCCACGGAGGCGCGTCCCACTCGGAGGCCGTGTCTGTTGCGCTTTGGTTTACCCACGCAGGGCAGCAAGACCGGGGCAGGCCACAGTCTCCGCAACAAGGAACCAGGCCGTATCCCTGTATCCCATCTGCCTAAAGCTCTACTATCCTCTCCTAGAGACGAGCGCGAATGGAGCGTGCCTAACATGCTTTGACTCAGGGGCATATTGAAAGGGGATGCTCATCGCAGGCGGGATCTCAGTAGAGAAGGCAGAGCGAACATCAGACAGACCATCGCTCTAGTTGCTTCTGGACCTTCTCCTTATTGACAAGATCATTGCTCTGATCATCCCTCCAGTTCTCGCGCCAACAGTTTGGATTCGGATATTCCCAGTGTCTCCTCTTACACCACAGTGATATGTCTTACTTCGACCATATGCTAATAGGCCTGGCTGACCCTAATGGCTTATACGGGTTCAATAAACGGTGGTGATACCGATGGATTAATGAACCATCTAGTTTCGCTTAAACAGAGCAACGAGCTCGGGCCGATCGTACCTCTAGGCTCACAGATTCACAGCGTCATAAGCGGGCAGGCCGATTCGACCGGGCTAAAGGATGCAGGCCGAAGATGTCAGTATTAGACAATTGGCTCTGGTCACCACCTTCGTCATTGTCTAGAGGCAAGAGTTCATCAGCCACTTTATAATACCAGACCATCCTTGACCAGAGCGCAAGCTGTCACATCATCTCAATGCCTCCAACGCCTCTGTTTGTAAACCCTTAAAGGAGGAAGTCCGCCCCCATCTCGTCGTCGACTACCGGGCTTAGCGCCATATGCTCGTTCTCGCACCATTGCGCCGCCGCATTCCGCATGTCGTTCATGAACGTCATAGCCTGGGATTGGTAGAGCCTAATGATTGTATCACGGAGTAGGTGCTTTCCATATCGGCAAGTCCACTCCAATTCGTCTCTCTCAATCCAGCCACCACCGCTAGTTTTTGACCATTTGCCACAGAGCTGCCTAGGCAGGTAACAGTGGTAGCATGCAGTGCCCAGGGCTCTTCCTTCTGCATAGATAGCATTGCCAAACTCGGTTTCTATTGCTTCGGCATCACCGTATACAGTCAGTCTACTGCAAGGCGTCAATAGACCACTGATGGGGATCAGAGTTAAGCGTAGACTCTGTGGTAGTCGCCTCCTAGGATGTGCAAATAACAAGAAACGTTCAGATTAGTTTAACTACGCAGTCCACGCCGTTTGCAGCGATGTGTCCTTCTGTGAAATCCTCATCCGGCCCTTGACTCATAATCCCTATTCTTTCGTACGTCCCATCTCTCGGTCCGTCATTCGAGGTAATCATATGGCTGCCCGCGCCCTCTGTCTCATTTATCCTTCTGAGAACCAATCATCGGCCCTAATAGCACCATATTCGCAGCAGTCAATTGCGTCGTAGCATCGTCTCCCACGGGTGTAACGGATGCCTCTACCAACACCGTCCGTTGTTTCAACGGCCCCGTCTCTTATATGTATTTCTTGCCTAGAATCGTCCGCTCGTTGGTATTCTACTGCCAGCCGCGCCAGGTCCTCCAACACACTGCTCTACCATACACCAGCAAGATACCGATCGCTCCGGTACCGCTTCGTATTCTTCACCACGTCTGATATTGCTGGGAAGATGTGCTCCCTGTGTGTCAGTTTCGCCCAGCTATAATGCTGCACAGTACTCCTCTATTCCGGCTGCACATCCTTCTCGTCCTCGGCTGCCGCCATATTTAGCAGACCAAACTTGTTGTACGTTCCAACTAATGAGTAGTCTGAGTCGTCATCTAAGTCGTTGTGATGGTCATGGTGGACCTAGTCATTGTCATCGCGGCCGATGATAGCTTCCTCTCTTCGGCGTCAAACTGGATTTGGAGAGGTATGCTTCTTGTCTGAAGAATTCATAATGCGGGAGATGCTGTTTAAACGTCGTGTCGTACCCTGGATTCACGAGTATGCCTGACCGCGACCCTAAGTGCCTAACCCATGTTGCGGCGGAGCCCAAAGTTGATAAACCCAGCTCATGTTCTTGAGCCCCGACGAGCCGAGGTGTAAGCAGCGTGTTGGGAGAGCCACCAACCGTGGCAGCATTACTCAGTAACAGCAACCACACGGAATTTGATGTATTGACGTTCTCAGGTATGCAAAGTCATCCGTCGGCCACCTATCTATGCATCTCCAGCCTCTCTACAGCCAAAACGATCCAACAGGTATGCCATGAAGCTAACATGAGAAGTTGGTTGAGGCCACGCCCGACCAAGGACGGCGAACCCTCGCATCTCAATGTATCAGTGAACAAGGTGGCAGCTGATTTCATTTTCCCGCCTGGCGGTCGGCTGTATCAAGAACGCGGTTGCTACTATCACAAGTTGAAATAAGCACGGTTTCTTCCCACGATTTAAGCATCTTATAAACCCAATGCTTCCATGGTTGGCTGATTTTGTTCGAAACAAGATCCGCCAGACAGTCAAAGGTCTGGAGCAGGCCGAGAAGCTTGCCCTACCGCTTTCTATGCCCAGGGACCGCTGTGCGATACTGGTTACTACGGACAGTTCAACCGCGACAGCGTTGATGTTGTGGACATCAAGAAAAATCCAATCGCCGAGTTTACGTCGAACGGCATCAAGACTGCTGATGGCAACCTCGACGAGCTCGCCGTCGTTGTTTGTACAATAACCCTAACCCTAACTCAACTGTCTTGTCGTCGAGGTAGAGTCAACTAATCCGCAGCACGAAGCTTACAATCGTTGGGAAGATTTGTCTGAACAAATCTTCACAGAGACCGGCAGGATTCTGGAGCTAACCGAGACAATTGGTAGTGTGCTTTGGAAGGTTGGATCCGTTCTTGTCCGCTCGAAGCGGAAGTCTTGGACTTTGGCGCCGATGAGAGTTTGCTAGGCGTGTGACCTATTCGATGTTGATGGGCGAGTTCTCCTGCCCCTGAAGGATGGATTGGGCTGAGACGTTTCTGATATTAATCGTCAGGCGGAAGAGATGCGAGAGGAACTGCCGTTTGTACGAGTTAGCAGGTAGTTTGTTTCATCGCCGCATAAAACTATCGCTGATATCCTGGAAGCGCCAAGTATTGGGCACAGAAACAGTGGTAGTACGTACTCGCAGGTTGAATTGGTTAGGTTTGGTAGACTTACTCCTCACAGCCCATTATCATAGTATCAACAAACCACTAATACTACTCTGTAAGAGCTGTGACCGTAAATTGGGGATAATGTACGTTGGTATCCGAGGTCTGTGGTACTCGGCATTCGTTGTGTTTGACTAGTGTGAGTCCTCATAATACGTTTTGAGCAGAGGGACTAGATCAGAAGGCTGGGAAGGTTGCTCGGAACCAATAGTCAAGTCTGTCCTTCTGTCATTGATGAGGACAGTGGTACTGATCACCTGCGGTCTGAATTTTGGCACCAACACCATCAGGGGTGCCTGCACGGCTCACGATGAGGCTTCCCACACTGCCAACGATGAGGCTTCCAACACCGCAAAAGATACTTCTGGCACGTTCAAATTCGGCATGGTACGGAACTGGCACGTCCGCGCATTTTTCAATCACTTTGGAACCAACGCGACGAAGACGGCTAAGGATTTCCCTACGTTGATACGTTTCTACAAAGATGCTGGGATGGAGTCAGATTCTCCAGCGGATACAACCCATATAACACTGTTTACTCCGGTTTAAGGACTGCTTTGAATCCGGAAATGAGCAAAAATGGCTCAGGGGCAATGTTCAGAAGACAATGCGAATCCCACGGGATTGACCCTGGTGAGATATTCAAGGCACTTATATCTAGGGCAGTCTATGCTATGAATTATACCTTTTATGATAAGTTTCTGAATAGCTGAGCATGGGATAATCTGATTATTATACTGCCCTTCGTATGGCTACAAAGAGATGATAGATCCGAAATGATGGGAACTCTTGCGTTTTGTGTAAACAGCAAGTTCTTTTGAAATTTTATGAATAAGGATGCTGAGGGACTCAGCCAGGTGAGTCCTGCAGGATGGGGCTCTAGAAGCTTCAAAATATTAACTTGACTTAGGTTTTCGTGATGGATATTGGTGAAGGCGCTGGGGTAAGTATATTTTGTGGTAAGTTAGGGACTACCTAACTGATTGTATAGGATGCGCTACTATGCACAATTAAACACGTCGGCGGTGATTTTGCTTATGTTAGTAAATCAACCGGGGGGCAAGGCGGTATGGGCATTGTCTGGATGAAACTCCTTGAGAAGTGTCATGATGATGCGGGTACATTTAAGCTCGTTGATTCTAATTTCTTCCGCTTGGACAAGGATTGCAGTGTTCCGTATGTGCCAACTGTTTCTTGGACTCAGGGTTAGGTACAGAAGATGCTGGAGGATGATAGGTTTCATTACCAAGGCGGGTTCAGCCTCGTTCTAGAGATTTATAATGCCTCTTTCTGCTCATGTTTTGACTTTGCAACCATAAGGGATTGGCTTGGAGTTCTCCTTAAACCAAAAGACAAGAATGCAGAATCCCCTATCTACCCAAGTTAAACTAAGCAGCTGTGATAAGATCTGTACGGGAGACTTTTTATAATATGGTTAAAGACGAAGAGATTGATAGTAGGTTAACCTGGATCTTTCTGGGATAAGAACCTACGAGTGGTAAAACTTGACTATTCTGTCACCAACCTTGAAATATTCTGTTTCACGCACATACATAAGCCAAGAAAGAACCCCAGAACCATCGGACCAGCTGATGGCTTAAACAGCTGTCTAAAGCTGGTACTCCTGAGACTTACCAAGGTGGAGAGTATCCGACTTTTGGGCTTTAGCCACAGTCGAGGCTAAGGTTTGGATTTTCTCCTCATCGTAGATCATGAGATTGTGTACTGGGGTTTGGATTGGACAGCGGAAAACCGCATTCTGAAGGCGCGTTGTTCGTCATGAGTACTAATACAGCGACTGAGTAAGTTATTAGGTGATAGTACTGAGTTGTGAAATCTCTTCGATGTTGTTGACGCCAAGAGACTTCGGTCTTTCAACTTGGTCGCTGTGATAAAGAACATATACATCAGTACATTGTTCAATGGGGGTTAACTAGTCAATGAGAAGGATTGGATGGAATGCCTGGACTGCATTGCAAGAGAAAGGGCTGGGACTGTAGTAACCATTTGCTTACTGATTCCCTATCTACACTGACACTAGACAGACAAGACCGATTGATGACCTTGGTGAGGATGGAGGTGCCAATCCAGACGCCAGGACCCCTCATGGAAGCAGCACTGATGGAGATCAAGACGCTAGCAGCTCTAATGGAACCAATATCATTAGGAGCAAAAGCAGCACTGTTCTTGACGGACAAGTTCTTCATGAGGTCACGTTCAGAGACCGCATGAACTGAACTTCAGGGTATCAAAGGGCTCTATCTGATGTTACCTCAGAAGCGGACAAAAGGTGTAATACTGGGTGTTTATTGTCGTATGTTTAGCTAAAAAGGTGAAAAGCAACCCTCTGTTTTGAAGATAGGCGTTCACCATCGTGGCCTTATTTGAAGGTGCGTATAGAGGCGACTGGAAGATTAAGCGAGGTAGCTTAAGAGGCAGAAAAGACTCGGCGGTATGGCTCGCAGGATGTGATTTGTTGCAGGTCACCTCAAGCAGCCGCTTTCAAGAACCAGTACTACCCGTCGGACCAACCCCTAGAAGATCAGCCCATGCTGAATAGTTCTCTGCATGAGAGGAAGTCACAGCGCGAACTGATGCATCATCCTGATGTCCGGATCCCGTGATGGCATGATGGGAAGTGACTTGCAGACAGCGGTGCTGGGCGAAAGTTACAACGAGATTTGCGGTTGAAAGGGCTTCGGCCATGATATCACTCTCATCAGCCTCATTATAGCACCGGTAGTCTCAATGGCGTCGCCAAACACCATATGGTCGTCCGCTCCCGCGCAATAGTCGTCTTCAAGGTGAGCTAAGGTTAGGAAGATTCAGTTGTGCTTGCCTCTAGTATGCTGCACAGTAAGATTGGAAAAAGTCCTCTGTTGCAAGTACCCATCTCTTTTCAGCCTCAGCATGTTTCGGAGACATATGCCTACCAATATAGAAATACCATGATAGCTACCAGCCAAACGCGGAACTTCACTATCCAGTTGCCAGCTCTCTTAACTGTATCCCGGTCTTCTCTAGTAAGACGCTTACCGTCTCGTCTTAGTTAAGAATCAAACCACGCCTACTTATATTGTCCTTTCGTAGTGTTGTCTGACGAGGGCTTCTCCCGCAATGCACGCGCTTTCGGTTTGGAAGGGGCTGTAGCAGAGCGGGGCTAGTTGCTTTTCCCGCGGTGGTTGAAATAGAGGCTGATATAAACCAGAGAAATGCAGCTGCTAGTTAGCTGGGGCTTTAGCGTCAGGTCCAGAATCTCATTGCCAGAGAAAAGGTTCATCGGCTTGTTGGGTGACAGACACTAAACAAATTATTACATCTATTAACTGGGATCTTAAAATACTCAAGAAAGAGCTTAAGAAGAAGGAGAGAATCATTGAGTGCGCCAAATTTCACAACAATACACTTATACAGAGGTTCGAGGAAGAGCGATGGAACAGTGAGCCTATTGAACGGGACAACGGATTGATCAGGCATGAGGTCATCACGACGAGAAACAGATGGCGGAAATGCATCACCGCCAAGGTCATATACCACTTCAACTATACCAAATAGAGATAGAGATCCACAGCCGCGGTTACTTTACCGATGGCCTACATAGGTATATCAAGTTCATTAAGATCACCTCAGCCTCGGTAATGGTCGCATCACAGTCTGCGATTGCACAGGTTGAAGCCTTCTACTAGAAGCAGCTGGCAGCCAATAATGAGTCCAACACGTTCTTGAACAACGAGACACTACAGTAACCGACCGTTAAGTAGAAGAGACACTATAGCTCAGCGGTAATACAAAAGGTCTTGGGAAAGTCATTTGTCAGGCGATGAAACCATGCGAAGACGCGTTGGGATGTATGGTGGCTCAACTTTAGACAGCTAAGTCAAACATGTCAGCCACCAGGTCTCGGAAAAGAATGGTCGAGACCCGCCTCTGAAATAGTTCCATGGGTCTCCAAACAGCCGAGTCAGCATCGGGAAGACTGGATAAGGCCATCGTCGTGGTCAACAAAAAGCCGGAGACGTCTAATGCCGACTTAGAGAGGGACATCCACAGAATCAAGAAGTCGGCGAAAGCCCAGAAAGCGACCAAGGAGTCTGCTGCCAGTACAGAGCAAGTAGTACAGGAGACCAATCGCTTTCAAATTCCCGCCGAAGGGAAGGAAAAAGAGACACAGAGGCAGGAGGCACTCCAGAGAAGGCCAGAGAAGGACATTAGCGCCGAGAAGAGGACGTAGGAGGACTGACAAACTGGCAAACTGCCCTCGAGACGGCCCGGCGCATGGCTGACTACTTCAAGAGAGCAGACGACGAGAAAACCAAGCGCATCGCGACAATGAAGCGCAAGATTGACTCTCTGGAGGGAGGAAAGCAGGCCAACGGCGTCATGCAGGTGCTCTGCGACCGATGGGCTCAGATCGAGCGAAGCCGTTTCGTTCAGGATGAGCTGACATTCGACGTCGAGAATGCTCTGCCCGCTGCCTTCAGCTTCCAGGAGCAGCCACAGCCGACGCCCTCGCTCAGCATAAGGCCAGACTGGCAGGACACAACCTCGCGGATTCGCAAATCATTCTTGAATCGCCAAGTCGCAACAAGCAGCTGCTCTCCACCCCCATCATCGAGACCGTCTTCAACTCCCTGAGCGGCATTGAGAGTCCTTAGATAATGTCTGTCCATGCTGCTCTCGGAAGACAGTATATGGACTGAGTGTAAGAGCGGTAAATGAGGCGATAAAATCCAAGTGGAAGACTTAGGTTTGCCGTAGAGTTGCTGATAGAACTAGGAAAGTATCACAAGTGCCGCATTTAGATCTTTCTCGTGCTCAATGCAACTTTCAGTCGTCTAGCTAAAGGGGAACGAGCGCAGGTGAGGCTCCAGGGTTTGATGATTTGGTTTTCCGAGGGTAGCAAGACCACAGGTGCACCCCCATATCGCCCCTCGCTGACACTGGATGAGAAGCTATTTCAATACCTTCCCTGGACTAGAATATGTTGCTCCATGCCCTGTACTAGTTCAGGTAAATACCTCATCTCAACCGCCAGTACCCTGCCAAAATCTGGAACCCCAGTCCCCGAATGACTTCACCCAGCCTGAACCCTACCCCGACTTTAGTGTGGCAGCTAACAGCGTGCTTGCTTCAAGAAGTTGTGGCACATTAGAGACATTCCAGCAAGGGTATTCTCCATCAAATGCGCTAAGAGAACTGCGAACCTCAACTCTTAATGTTATCCACTGCCGAACCTATACTCGGAGCTGAATACAAGACGACAGGCCGGGCTATTTAAACTACGTATGCTGAGTATGGCCACTCCACTTACCATGTTCTCCTTGACTGGCTGCAACCTGGCACTTATTGCCGGTGGTTAGCAGTGCATTGCACATCTCTCAACCACACAATGTGCTAATGCAGTTCTGACTCGTGTAATACACGTAGATCCACCTATATTTTAACTTGCCTTTGTGTCTTAGTCTCTACGAAGCAGCCCAGTCTCATCTTGAGCTTCTCAACCCACACGGATGTAAGACCCATTATAGCCCCTGAATCTCAACCCCCGTGTTATCGTCCTTGCCTCAGTAATAGGGGATACGAGTACCCTTGTCTTTTCTAGGAACCTCATTGCCTCGACGCGAGGCATGTATGATCTTGACTTCCAGAGACCTCTTTATGAGAGAAACGTCTTCTGTAGACTTTCCTTGCCGGTTTCGCGACGAAGTATAGGCATCCACTTAAGACGACCGGAGGAGAAGCACTCAGGTACGTCTGTGCTGTGAGCTTCTCTACTGCCTCAATGCACGAGCTCTTTGCTCCTGACGTCTCAACGATTAGCGCCTCACGAAATAGTTACACTTGACTTCGATGAAACATACTACCGTGGTGCCCACAGGGCCGAACCGACTTCTATATCTATTGTGAGCAAGTGTATGCTCGGCCCCATCAAGACAGAGCTTGACGACATGCCCTATTCCGAAGATTTACCTGGCACTTCTGTGAAGCGGGAGCACGGTCACTCAGATGCCGCAGGCTACTTAACTAGGATAGTCAACATTAATATGTAACATGGGCCACAATTGTATCAGTGGCCTAGTCTTGAATGTAGTAATACGGTCCCTTTCTACTGTCAGGGAACTGATGCCTCCAGCAGCGCTGAGATGGACCGGCCGACCGACCAGAGTTCTCATCATTTACAGCCTCGTCTCTCATTTTAGGTCTCCATATGGGTTTCCATTCCGAGATCAGTTCCTCTTGGCGGTCGGCTCTCAAGGACGCGTTGCTGCTATGTCGAGATAAAAGAAAACGGACGTTCTGAGATTACAATCAATAGCCCACCTGGGAGCTGAGATAAGTTGGTATAGATCTATTTGTGATTGGGAGCGGTGAGGGTAGGATTGAAGATAAATTAATAATTAAGAGCTGTAAGCAGTTCATCTCAGTCAGGAATAGGAAGTGTAAGGAAGGAATTTTGAAAGAACCAACCTTTCTTTACAATGCCCGCCGCAATCTTGTGAGCTTCCTTCCTTGCTGCAGTTAACATGGTAGCAACGCAGTCCTGGCGAGATATCAGGACGATCTAGGTACAGCCCTGCCTGACAGTCCCACCACTACGTGACTATCTAGGTGCAAGCACCACCCCATTCGCCTCGTAGAATCCCTTGTTGCAACTTGCAAGGCGGTTACGACTTCGCAGGCCTTTTCCACCCCTGACTGCGTTTAGATATCCAGGACACATCCATTACTCTTGTAGTGGAGGTCCGCAGTTGGACCATACGTTGGTTCTTTAGTGCAAGACCTGTGGCGATAGTAAACGTACTGATTATGATAAGATCTTGGTCTTGACAAAGTTATTACGCGTTACGTTGGCGAGAGGTTTTCGTGTTGAAGTCGGCTTGCTGAACAGATCGCTTCTGTATCTGAGGAACTTCTGCCAGGGTCACAGCGCCGCAATCGTCCGCAAAGTCTCCCGTTCAGTGTCAAGGTATCACTAAAGACTTTGCCTTAGATCCTATCCTGCACTACCTTCATCGCCAGCTTCCCACCTTCTAAGATGCTGTTTCTCTGGATCATTCCTATCGCTGCCTTGCTCTGATCAAATGCGGTTCTCGAGCCCACATCGGGTCGGGCTCTCTTCAGCTGGCTCAGAGGCACGGAACTAAGCAAGATTCTCCTACGTACAATCTCCTGGAACCAAAAACTAGGAACACGCTGCTTAGTTCAGCGGACAACCAGGAGTGGCAGTACTAGTCCATAGTCTCTCAGCACACATCGCATCCTCTTGTCATATTCGCGCTGTCTAAGCACTTCCTGAACACACACTCACTAGCCCCAGCCAGATGATTGAGCGAGTTAATAAAACCTGCAGACGGCATTTCACGATGGAATACGTCATATGGGACACCACACAAGCCCGAACAATCGAAAGTTACGTCTCATCGTGGTCATTCCATGCTTCAACCCAACTACCTCACTCAACCTGATCTGTTCCAAAGCTCACTTTTCTCCTGTTGCAACTGTTTCTGCAACTGGACAAGCTTAGCAGCCAGGTCGACCGGTAAGCTTTGCTGGTATTCCTGCTGCTGAAGAAAAAGCACGCAGGGCACAGTTGTTGTACAAAAAGGATTTGACCGAGTCTCTGAGACTGACAGACGATGTGTCCGCGATATCAGCATCCCCCGACGATACCATGTCCGAAAAGAGCCCACGTACTGGCAACTGAGCCCTTAACACCTCCTACAGATTTGTATGTTACGATACCTCTTTGCAAAGCCTTTTCAAGAACCTTATGACATCACTATCGTCAAGCAAAGGTCTCATTCAACAGGCCAAGGTAACTTCCGAGCCCCCTCAAATGATCAAGCGCTTCGCCAAGGCAGACATGTCAGAACGCAAAAGAGACTGCGATAGATATTTTCAACCCTCGCTAAGGTACGAAATCACACGGAGCGGCTACGCACTGGTAGGGGCTGACAACTAGCCCCCAGACGTCTACAATCGACTGTATAGAAGACTCGAAATCGTGCAGAGTATGTGCGGGCATGGGGCCCACGAGGTCTTGCAAAATGACGATTACAAAGACGACGTATCAGAGCCCAGAAGTAGCTCATCCAAGTCCTTAAAGTGTATAAACTTAGGGGAGCCTAAGTTGACCAAGCAATCTTGTGAGCCATGCAAGACCCAAGCATGTTAGCCCGTCAACGGTAACGTAAAGAAGTTCGCGGCGGTTGATCATGAGGTCCCGTTTTCAGTTGTTGTAGACAAAGGGACATACATCAAGGCCGACTATGAGATTATCTAGGCTGGTGAAGATTAATATCGGTATTCTGGCCCTAACTCACTCAATCGTGAGCTGGCTTCACAGGAGTTCAGCCGGCTACTGTGGATGTCACAAGGTAGAGATACACATGAGATTGGCCATAGCATAGAGAAACTGGACTAGACCTCAGACGTAAATCAATTACTTGGCAGCTAGAGCGTCAATTTCGTTCTCGCAAAGAGGTAGCACCTAATAAAACTCGATGCAAGTTTTGTCTTCACTGTATCAAGAGTTGCAACGTACTCCTCATCCTACCCACTGACCTGTGGATAAGCTATGCCCATGAGTGGTTCTTTGGCTGTTATTGCGCTCGACACTCCCCTAGAATGAGGATCAGCGTTGCAATTAGTGTGTTATCATATCGCAGATGACATCTCGCCTGAGACATTGTCAGTAAGGACGGGCAGAAACTAATTACGGCCTATTTACCAGTATTTCTTGCTTACAATAGTAAGAGGGCATCTCCACCCTGTCTTAATGTAGTCAGGGCACTATGACTGGACGGGGTGGTAGTGGTGTTAGTAGGACAGCTCTTTCTAGACTTCACCAAGCGTGCGATCGTAGCACCGAAAGAAACACAAAGATAGATGTAGTTGCACATGATGGGATAAGTGCTGTATGCACACACAGGCGAACACCATCAGTTCGAACACTGCCATCTTTGGCAACCCCCTAGTGAACAAGTGGGATGATGCTTGCGCTCGGAGATTCTCCCTCAGAATGACCAGTCGATGATAGAAATAAGGACTCGACTCGTGTCGTAGATGAGTAACGATGTCTAGAGGGGAGAATTATCTAGATGATAAGAAACATCGCTTCAACAATCTTCACAGGTTCTCAACAGGCCCTCTTCTGCTCTTTCCCCTTCCTCCGACCCTCCCTCATTTTCCCTGAGTATTGGTTCCTCCGCCTGTTTTCCCTCCACTGAAAAATAGATCTCTTAGGTCAGCATGTTGATAATGAACTGCAGACTACAGTCGTTAATTTACCCCAAGATTTTCTCGAGCTACTCTCAGTCTCTCTCTCCAGGCCAGGGAGTTGTCGCCTTCTCCCCCTCTGCTTCCCAGAGCGTCAAAGCAATATCCATTACTAGAACAAAGGCCTCCAGAGGGTCACCATTGGTGGTTTAAAATGTCTTTAGCTCTAGACACGCTTAAAGCAGTACATCTGGCATCATTTGTGGATGCCAGTGCCCCGAACATTCCAAGTTTATCTAGAGTAAAATGGAGTGAATCTTGCCTCCGGGCTGGACAAGTTCAACCCCTGGCTTTGAGAAGAGAGCAACCATATTCACGGTGTATATTCCTGACTTGGTAAAGTCATTGAGAGTCTCTTTGGATCACTCTGAGGCCGCGGACCAAACTTTCTTACCACTCAGAACCTCAATCTTCGTGAGGAACCCATGATGACCGATATGCTAAAGGGTCAATGCCTCAGGACTTGTCATGAGATGTACCTTTCTGGCTTCATCAAGTCTTCTGGAAGTGTGAATCCAGCTCCTCTGCTTTCTTGTAAATCCTTATAATTAGATCGTAGCGAGGAATCCTCTTCACCTAATCAAGTCCGATTTCTAAGTCTTCGGTGTGAATATTATAGCATGTTGGCTGGGGGCTCTGTACGGCTCCTGTATCTTTACATCACTTTACTTAGCTCTACCTTCTCTAATTCTTGAATGTTGGCTAGTCTCCCATAGTCGTTGAGGTCTACCGAAGGCCCAGACTCAGACAAACGAATGATTTGGCAAGATTGTCTCACACATCTCCCAACGCTTTCATCATCCTCTGTAGGAGAGCTGACTACGATCGGTAAACATAGTAGCTTTTGCTCAAGAACCCGCCCAATCGCATAGCAACAGCAGAAAAGGACTTCTGTCTCATCGCTTTCCCGATTGGAGCGGTATTTATGAGCACTTGTCAGTTGGCCAACTTTCATGTGGTTGAAATGGGTTACAAAGTTTTCGGAATCTTGCAAAGTCTTGTATTAAGAACACCCGTTTAGTGTCCATTCTGCCGTAATCTTTGCTGTTTTGCACCTGTTCATATGAATGACAAAGCAGTATTCCACCCCGAGCCTTCTTTCCCCACCTTATCAGCGGCTGTCATCTCAACAAGAAGAATGGATGATACTTACCTCGACAACTCAAGTCTTCATCAGGCGGTGTAAGGGAGAAAACATTAGGAGCAAGTATTTCAGTTCTCGCGAATGGAACAACCCAAAGGATCCTGGTCGTTTCAGCTGTGGAAGAGAGAGCACTAAAGTAAGTAACAGTTATGGATGACCCCGTCCTAAAGATGGCATTGCACCAGTACCCCCGCGAACCCATCCTTGCATTAAAACAAGGCATCTGACACCAGCCTCCTAACTGTTGAGACGCTGCTTCTTGGTCAATCACCTACCGTCCCGAGGAGGGAAAAGAGGGAGGACCTTTGATATCTGGCTGGGCGAAGCATTCACCGTTTGTCTCACCCTTATTCACCGAAAACCGTGCCGGCCGGACAAGGCAGCCAAAGTCTGTGCGACACAAGGTTGCCCACCCTCGCAGGTGGGTACTCACTTATATACCATCGTACGGGTACGGCGCCTGCAATGCATGGTACCTAG
This sequence comes from Neonectria neomacrospora, assembly GCA_917563905.1. Taxonomy (NCBI): domain Eukaryota; kingdom Fungi; phylum Ascomycota; class Sordariomycetes; order Hypocreales; family Nectriaceae; genus Neonectria; species Neonectria neomacrospora. The sequence continues at coordinate 264,245 of OU830649.1, read as the reverse complement.
TTACTAGAATAGACCTCACAAAACAGCATTTCCAAGCAGGAGTGCCTGTCGTCCTCCTGACCGATATTGGTCTGGTCGGCGGTTGGCTCAGCAAAACAACCAGCCAAGAGTAGCAACAGATTTAGACTGGGCCGCCATCTCGTCTGCGGATATAAACCAGAAGTTCCTATCTTGAGACGCGATTACGTCTGCAGGGTTGTTCATGCACAGATCTTCAGTTGCTGGCTCCACGCAACGATCCAGTGTTGTGGGTAGCGTAGACGGGTAGCTCAGTCGACTGGGGTAGCTGGCCTTTTCGGAATTTTCAACGAGTGTGTACAGCACGTGACGTAAGACTCAAAAGTTGTACGTCATGTGACTCATTGTGTCAGCCAATCATATTCCAATGTTTCCACAGTTGCCTAATACTGTCCGATATTATTAGTGCTGTACTAACATTTGTTAATTCTTTGTTTTGCGATTTCACCTCATGGACTGACAAGGGAGACAGCCTGTCAGATACAACGCGGAGGTAAGAAGTATTTTCTTTTACCTTACCCTTGAATGTCTTGGTGTTACCCAGTCTTCTCAGTCTTAAGGCTCCGTCAGACAACGACGACGACTAGACTTCTGAGCCAACATGCAACAGCGAGATTCCCTCTCTAATACAACCTACTTGACTCGGAGAAAGCCATGTGACCAGCCATGGTAGCACGAATATATCCTAGAAAGATCGGGCCTACCAGTCCTCTCTGATAAAGAAGGAAAATATATTACCTAGTGGAATAATGATAGTACGGACGAGTCGCAACCTATCCGGAGCTCTGGGTTAGGATCATCGTGTGGCCATGAAGCTACTGATGACTATGGCTATAAAGGGGGTGATGTATACTTTGAGGACGATGAAGCTGACAGCTATGTCGGTAGGTTGTAAGGAATCTGATTTTGATCCTTGTGTGGCTGAAGGGTGTGATATGAACGATGATGGGGAGAAATGTAGTAGAGTCGAGACTTGCAAGAACGAACTTCCCGTCTCATTCTTAAGCTGAGAACGGCTAGTTTAAAGGGTATTTGGAACTATGCTCATCGCCCAGGGAAAATGTTAGTTCGGACGCCCTACCAGTAGTAGAAAGGATAGGTTTCCACCATGGGTAACGTCAGTCAAAACGAGTTTGAGCGATGTTTCTAGTAGATACAATTCCGGAATTTGGAAGGGATAACAATGAAATACAACAGTCTGACGAACTTAGTGAGGGAATTAGTGACAGCAAAGAGGGCTATGATAACGCTATAGATAACACGGAATGGGAGGACTCTGAAGAGAATTTCCTGGCCTGTCAGTCTTCCTCTCTAAGCTTATCTGAATCTGGCTCAGAAAGGTCCTATTTAAATGAGTCTAAAAGGTTCAATGTAGCAGTCCTTGGCAAGGAAGTAAACTTGGATATGTGCCCTTCCTGTTTCGGAAGAGCTATAGATAACTCCTATACCACAAACACCTGTCCTAAGCGGCTACAGCTGTGTGGGAAGTGCCAGAAGAAACAGGACAAGTCTGGCGGGTGCACCAGGCCGAGTTGGGGCATCTCCTTTATCTCGTTCATAAGCTCAAGACCAGCCGTCAAAATATATCCTCGTCTTTTGATGAGGAACAAAAGCTCTTGGCTCATAGCTTCATAAATCGCTAGAATTAGAAAAGCGTAGAAATCGGATGCCTTAGAAGGAGTTTTGGTGCTTGTCACTCTCGTTATGGCCAAATGAAGCCAGAGGGTTGCTATATGTTCAATATCAAGGTAAAGGTCAATAAACTATCAGCAGCGCTCGATGGCGTACACCGAGGCTTTTTTGCTTATGGCCACAGAGTCACCAGGTCGCTCGCCTTATCTTGGATCGAAGCCCTTAAGGGCTGCTCGGATTGGTGGCCGTCCGGTATACGCAAAATCGAGGAAACACACTCGCAAGCGACCCAGAACAGTAAACATTACAGTTCACTACAAAGTAACCTTCTACTAACTGAATTGTTTACAGAACTACCCAAAATCCCAACTTAAATTCTAAGAATGGTTATAAAAGGTCACCTATATACAGAAAGCCAAGTTGACAACATCCAAGCTCAAAGGTCTAATCAGCAAAGCGCTCAAATAACAAAACAACTGCCGAGATCTTAAATTGATGGCTGAAGATCCTGGATTGAAGTACGTGTTCGATCTCGCTACATAGGAAAGGAACAAATTTAAACAACATCAGGTCAGTCACTGCACCATACCCAGCGCTCCCTCTGACTGACTCAACAACTGCTGCTAAGACATTGCAAAAAGACTTAAAAGACCTGCGCGGGAAATTCAGGCTCATGTGGTGCGTGTAACATAGAGGAAGTGCGAGTGGACATGGGAAGGTGGTGAGGGGTGCATTTAGAGATAAGGATGGTTATCAAGCTATAGCTCCTCTTGCATATACCGAGCCGTTTTGAGCATGTTCTTTTCCTTTGAACAACTCGCTATGAACGTGGACAATTGAACGTTACTAGCATCCTAATATGAAGCGGTGTTATTGCAATCAATTTCATTTCAAACGTTGATGATATTGCCTTCAGGTGTATCTCCTCAGGCCTTTTTAACGTCCAGCAGGTTACCCGAGACAGTGAACACCTTTCCTATGAGTGCCATACAGTATGAAAGTAAAAGTACAGAACAGATACTCCTGTAGTAGTATCTCCATCATGAGTTATGTTCGGTGGGCTGGCCAATGAGGCAATCAGCCAGTACTCAAGAGAAAGTCGGAGGGATATATTAGAAGGCGACTCAGCTAGTAAACGCTCCTGGATTAAGCTCAGCTGTAGATTGAGGCCATCTGAAGTATACCACGGGCATTAAACAGATCATATTGAGAGTCTCAGTCTATTTTTCGTGTTTTAAGTCGCCATTTGCACTTTACATAATAATAAAACACGGAACCAGGGCTCACGTCCACGTTAGTATTTTATCTTGTCGTCTGAGCGCCTACCCTGGAGACGGGCCCCTAGCTTGGTCATGGGTGGGCGAAGAAGCCATGACAGAAATTTCATTGTTTGCAACACCAGAGACAAACTTCTGACTAACTATAGTGATAAACGATATGGGACCTACGAAGTGATTAAATAATCTTGATTAAGCTCTGGGCATATTCTCATCAACTCAAGAACACCCTCTAAATATTGGCAAGTCGAAGCCGCCTCCTGAAACATGGGGAACCTCGCACATAAAGTACTGTCCGAAATGGTCTACTGAATGGACTCAAGACTTTTCGTGACATACCAGCCATTGAGAATATGAGAAAATGTCTCCTTGAGTTGGACCATCCAGTACGTCTACTAGGGCCTGAATATGGCTGTTCTAAAATATCTAGGATAAGAAAATCAACGGGCCCAATTTGCTTCATGTAGCTGAGACGAAGGGGAAGGACACCACATGTGCCTTCGTTCAGTGCATACTGTAAGCTCATGGTGGGCGGACAGGACTTTTACGCAAGGTCGGCTTCTACACCTCACCTCAGTTGAGAGAGGTGGCGGAGCATATTCGTCAAGGTGATACCCTCGTATCTCATGAAATATTCGCGAAATATGCTCCTGAGCATCACGGTGAACAATTCCATTCCACAAACGTAATTCCAGCCCCACTGGTGACAGCAGTCACAACCACTGGCGTGGATCATGTTGATGTTCTCGGCCCTGGTATCGAAAACATCGCCTGGCACAAATCGGGTATCTTTAAGTCCGGTGCACCTATTTTCATGGCGATACAAGACTCAGAGATTACAGAGGTATTGCGGCAGCAGGCAGGGGACGTGAACGTCAAACTCATATTCAACAATGTCAATCCTAAGCTTCAGAGGCTAGACATTGAGGTTTTAAAGTCAAACTGCTCACTCACGCGATAAGTATGCGAGGCATCTCTATCCAAGACAGGTCTACCAGGCTAGAACAAGGAGACATCGTTCTAGGCATCCAGCAATACAAGTGTGACGGACGATTCTAAGTCATCCATCAGAGCCCCCTCACATGGTACTTGGACGGCGTTTTTAATGAACTTAGTATCCCTATAGTAGCCCAATGGTGTCAGAAGCTTGTCAAGAAGAAGTAGTTCTCCCTCTGTTTATTATGATGATGGTATACATCTCAGCTGACTTGTACGTAGGGGAGGGAAACTGCACGCGCCTGTCTTTGTCCACATTTCAAATCAGTGAGACGGAGAGCAGTTGGCACAGCGTCTTGCCCAATCTCTAGCTGTCGTGCCAGAGTATGTGGTCTTTACTACGTACATGAATGAGAAGGATGATAGGTATAACGCACAAGCATCTCCATACAACCAGGCTCTAGCCAGCATTCCCATGCTACTACCTAAGCCCTTTTCCGATACTTCAACGCTCTATCATAGTCCAGGTCAAGGCGATACACCATGGCTAGCCCGGCTAAAGCGGAAAATAGGGTGTGCTTCTGGACGCAGCTTTCCGCTGGCTGCTGTGCATCGACAAGACTGATTAAGATCTATTGTGCAAGATCTTAAGATTTTCCGATTGGTTCACTATCTTGATTCTGGCGTAGGGATTTTATCAAATGCGCGTTTGCGTATGCTAGGCGTAGCTTGTGCCTGGGTTTGGTCTTGTCAAGAGCATTGTCGTTGGATAACTCAAATTCAATGCGACGGATGGCTTTATCAAACTCCCCAGTCTTATAAAGTACCTCACTGAACTGAGCAGTAATCTTTTAGATGGTACTAGAACTGTAATTTCTAGCTTTATAATAGAGCTTATCTAATTCTTAGCAGGCAGTAGTAAAGTCTCTGGCAAAACGGTAGCTTCTTGTGACTATGAATTGACATTAGGTAAGAATGAGCTTCTCTTGTGTCGAAGGGCGTTTTTGGTCGAGAGAGGAGGACATTCTGACCATGGACTGCACAGCTTGAGGACCTTGCATTCGATCCTGCTGTTGCTGTGCCCACACCGAAATGGCCCCCCCAAATTGAGCACTAGATCTTTGATCATGCCGGGGAAAGTTGGATAGGGTATTTTCCCATTCTTTGTTAGGAACCTAAGATGAATGGTATAATGTTCTGAGAGCTCCCTCTCGAACTGCGACTTTCGCATTGCCCTCAGGGTCAGATAGTATATTATTGCATGCTTTTGCTGTATCTAGAAAGAACAGTTTCAAGGATCAGGACAAGCAGTAGGACGCGGACAAGCATATGCAGAAGATCTATTAGCAGCTTGCTCGCTGCGATACGCCCGGGTGCCATATATACGATAGTATATTGCAACGTCAAGAGAATAGCATGTCCTTTCTTGTTGAACCTACGTCATGGAGTCAGCGCAGGGAACCGTGAAATCTGACGGTGAGGGTTGACCTGCGGAATTGGCTCAAGGGCGAGCTCCTCTGGAAATGCGTCAAGTACGGCTTGAATGGCTTATGATTTCTATGCGATAGTACTTAAGGTAGTTACTTAGATATGCCAATGGGTTGCTGGATGGACAAACAATTTGTCTGATCTGGATGCTATGATGATGTCTTTCTCCTGGAGCATGCGGAGAGCATTTTCGCATTTCTTATAGCCTTTTAGAAGTTGGTTTAATCAGGCTTCAATTGTACCCGATGGGCCCCACGTAGAATAGTTGGACGCCCTTGTAAGAAGAAATACTGGCGCTTGGCCTCCCAAAAATACAATGAGTTGAGCGATGGACTGAAGGTAGGGGTCAAGTTGATCGAAGATAGCGAAGAGGGGCGAGTGAAGCTCACGCATAGCAGGCACAGCTACGTTGAGAGCTGGTTCTTGCAAAGAGTTGTGCTCGTGGTTGGTGACCTGGGTGAGAGGAGACTTTGGAATCATGGCAAGAGTTTGTTCTTGACTGGCCCAGAGCTGATCCAGCGCCATGAACTCCTTGTGGTGTCCTGCCTCGTCGGAAACCGAAGCATCGAGATGTCACCTAGAGTTGATTATCATCTGGTTAGGATCGGCAGGCTCCTGAGCTCCGACATTGCTGGAATATTTGACGTTGCCGTTCTCCGGACCCACCAGCATCTTGGAACACAGCTTGGTCATTACCTCCTCAGCGCTGACCTTTGTGAGCTCCATCAGGCTTGTGATGATGAAGCATCCCAGGCGAGATAAGACATCGTCCGTTACAAAGGTCTTGAGCTCCTTGGTTCTTTTTACGCCATCTTGAAGTACGCGGACTCTCAACTCAACCATCTCATATTGCAGCGCGCGTGTTTCCATCAATGAAGCGAGGCGTGGGCTTAGAGTTTCCGTTGCGGCTAAGAGGAAGGTGAATTCCGTCGATGAACGCTTCTCCCCGCCCAGGTCAGCCTGGCATGAGGTTACTGGACAAGAATAGGGGGTCATGTGACAGGGGTACGATACGATTTGCACATACACATACACACATACGGTTGAGAACTACAAATTTACTAGACGTCAAACGGTAGGGGCTTTCAGGCTGTCCGCTTCTTCTTCTTCTTCTTCTTCTTGGTTGTCTCTTCGCCTATTTCGGCTGTCCGTTTCTTGGTTGGAATCGATCCCTCGTTACTGCGCCCTCTCTTCTGGTATGATTACACATGACCGCTCTGAGCGGCAAAATCGGGCAGCGCGGCGTTGACTTGCTGGACAGCCTCTTGTTGGAAAAGCTTGTGTACAGGGTCCATCATGTGTTGGGTTATCGAGCTTTTGTGTTGATGTACTGGTCGCAGCGAGCTGCACATGGAGCTGGTTTATTCTCGCGCATCCTTCTTGTTGAACGTGTCTGCCGTGTGCATGGCCTGATACTCGAGCTGCCCAACCCTACTGTCGAGTTGTGCCCTGTCGGGTCTAGCCGTGGCCACGATACCTAGGCTGGATATCTGCATGAGGTGAGCTCGGCCACATGAGGTAAGGTTCCCAACAACAGAGCCGTTCAAGGCGCGATGGGGATTAAGGAATTGCATTGCTAACACCTTGTGATGCGATGGCAGCTTCTGCTCCCAGTGAACGGTTATGCCGCGACTTGTCGAGGATCCTCCGTTGTGGAGGGTAGTGACAGTATCCATGGCTTTGGCCTTGATGCGTCGGACTACCTGCTGTGCGTCAACGGATGCATCGCTCATGACGTTCATGACGCGCCGGTAAAGCTTTGCCGTGTCGTGGTTTTGGGATCGGGCTTGCCGCTATCGTCTATAGCAAGGCCACGAAGGCCGAACTCGTATTGCATCTTTGCTCTTAAGCGATGCTCTCCGTAGTTGGCCGCATTAATGTTCATGTTGGGAGTGTCAATATTGACATTGGGAGCGTCAATGTTAACGTTGAGGACGTCATTATTGACATCAGGAGCCTCGTTTTCAGCTTCGCAATTACCAGTACGAAATTCCCTGACAAGTCTCGATACCGTGTCGGATTCAGTATCATCACTGTCATCATCTTGACTGCTATCGTCACCGTAGCTTGAAACTTGGTTGACAATTCCATTATCCATAGTTTAAGTAGGGAAAATCGAATGAGGCGAGATCCGAAGGTTGGTTAGTTTGCCATGGCCTTGCTTCTCCGCGTTGTTTGCATCTATAGCCCGTCATCTGACCCATCAGGTAAGGTACCATTCGGGTTAGCCTAGACCTCAGCCTCACCTATACTTTCCCTCCCTCTTCACTGCGAGTCCTACGATTCATCCAAAACCTTTCGGCTAGGATCCGCCCAGCCACTTTGCCATCACGGTTGGCCCATCCATCGTCATGGGCATTGAATTTGCTCCTCCAAGCTCCAAGTTTGCTGTCGAGAGAAGAAGTCTAATAGAAGCTCATGATCAAGAACTGGTCTAAGGCGCGGAGACGAACCAACAAAAGCAAGCCTATAAACCCAGAGTAAATCCCCTTGGCTGTTAGCTTCCTTCCAGACGGTAACTTTGACCTTAGCTAATTACTTCCCAAACGACGAAGGAGTGTCTGGATTAAAGTTGGCATTTGACGACAATCTTTCAGATAGTAGGGACGGAAAGCGCTTCCAAGAGCTATGCCTGAAACATAACCACACTTGCGATGCCGTTCTTCTTCAGTTTCTAGACTTAACACAACGCACCATTCAGTCATTTCTCGACGACAAGTTCCCATCTAGCTGGGAGTAGACGAAGGCCGTCTTTACTATTCCAGTCTTGTGGACACAGACCGAGGACAAGACGTCGCAGGACATCCAATAGCGCCTCCTCCTGATAATTGACGAGGCTAGAATAGGCAGCCAAATCAACTTTGTCGATGAAGTCGGGGCCATCGGCGCAAAACTGCTGCAGACTCTAGAGTGGAAGGCAGAACTAAAGAGACAGAGTCTAATCGTAGGTTCTCTGATCCTTCCATTACTAGCCTCGTCCTCCTTAAGCATTCCTAACGGCGCCTATAGTTCATCTTAGCTGACTTTAGTCAAGAGACATAGGTGAGCGATAACTCAGTTCTTCAACAAGAAGAGAGTACACCCACTGACAGGCACAGGGTTATGCTGTTTGGCAATAGGGCAACGGCTCCAGTTTCGTCCAGATCGGGAAACCAATTGGCAGACCTGGCGGAGCCAGTAGGCTTTGGGGTCTGTTAAGGAACAGGACTAAGACCAAATCTCACTTCGGTGTAGCACAAAAGCAGTTCTTCGCCATAGAGACATGGAACCAGGTCTGTTACGGCCTAGAAACCATGTCCGCAACCGAAGTTGAGCAAATGTTCTGTGACGCCTATGAGAGACCTCAGAAGACCCTTGGGGTACTTCTCAAGGAGTCAAAATGGAACTCGGCTGTATTGTCCTTCTAGTTGCAGGTGCTGCTCTAGCCTTCAATTCCGCACTGCAGCATCTCGTCTCCGAAAAGACTGATAGCCTGCGTGCCAACATGATCATCACAACTCAGAAGAAGACAGCGTAGGTTGTCATAGTTCGTCTCTGGAGGCCAATGCGCTTACATTATTAGCTGTCTCATCGTCAAGGGAGCTATTCTGCGCTCGGATACGTGGGATTTTGCCCAATGGATCAAGGAGAATACATGTAGGGTTGTTATATCTAACATGGCTCAAGCTAAGCAGAGCGTCAAAGATTTGCTCTTGACATCTGAAACTCAAGTTCATTCTCATCAACCAATGCTTTCAACGATGTCGTCAGCTAAGTTTTAGTAGGGAAAGGCTCTTACAGCACTTGAGCTTCGGTTCGAGTCTCTTACCGTAAGAGAAGAGGTTAATGCTTGAACAGGGACTCATGTATCAGTATACATATATCTCACGTATTATACCGCTGAAGAAACAGCACATCAAACATAGCATGAGACGCAAAGATATGTTTTCTCCGACCAGAACGCTACCTTGGTGGATCCAATCGATATGTCTAAGCTAATAACGGCATCTGGTCCAGCCTACTTTCGGTTTTAGCTGGAAAAGACGGATTATAAGATGGTGATGTAATGCTTCCGTTCCATCGTTTATTTTAGAGTACTGCTTAAGATCACCTAGGACCGTTGGCGCATTCTACTTGAAGAAGAGGAGGACAGGAAATGCAGAGACGCGACTGATTATCTGATACATATCAACACCTTGTCCATTGCATGGGACAATGCCCCCCAGCCTTTATTTTGACAACGGACGGGGGTGCATTGATTTCCAGGCCAAGAACGGACAGGTTCAGATCCCATGCCCACATCCAGTTTTGGCAACTCGCCTTGGGGCATCATCCCCGTCAATCTCCAAGGGCTTCTTTAGCTTAGAGACGTTGTAATTACCTCTCTTGGGGCTGACTTTTCAAGGGAAATGTAGGTTTTAAGCTGTTGTGTTGCTTAATAAAGTATAATTGAAATTATAATGCATTTAACTCCTTAAACTCCTCGAACCCCTTAAACCCTAGTAAATACACTTTTAATACTCTAAATCTTCTAAATAACTTATTAAATAGCTTAATTTCTTTTCTTTAGCTTAAATTAATATTATTAAGTTTCCCTTAATAGCTTTAATAGTTTTATTATTTATAACTTATTCTAATAAATTTCTTTTATATTTATATTATTTTAGTTTATTATTTTAGCTTAATTAATAATTCTTATAAGTATATAAAGCTTAATTTACTATTTATTATAATTATATTCAATAGTTATATATAAGAATTTAATTTAAAAGGCTTTATAGCTTAAGAATATTAAATTAATATAATTATAATAATTAAATTATATTAATCAAGCTTTTATTTTAAAGAGATTATTTATTATATAAATATAAAATAATTCTAAGAAAAGAGTTTAATATTTAAAAAGAAAACTAAAAAAGCTAAGGTTTTTTAATTATATTTTTTATTTATTTATATAAGTAATAATAATAGAATTATAACTAATAATAATCTTAATAATTATTATTATTATAATTAATTATATTATATATTAATATTTAAAATAAAATGAAAAAAGCTAAAGTTAAGCTTATTAAGTTAATTAAATATATGCTAATTATAATATTAGCTTTTCTATTAAATTAATAGAAAAGCTAGATTTAGGTAATTATAAAAGTATTAGGTTTTTAAAATGCTTAAAATATAGAAGAAAACTATATTCTTTTTAACCTTATAATAGCAGCAAAACGCCCTCCATAGAGCGGACAGGCAGACAGAAGTAGGTTCAAGCAGATAACGGCAACGACAAGCGGCTTTGTCTTTGCGTGCAGAGCAAAGATAGGACGTACAAATGGGCTTTATCGCTTAGGACCAAAGCGCAGCTAAGCCACGAGACAAAACTGTCCCTGGCGACCTCAAACTTACCACCAACAACATTTCTCACACTGCGGGGTGAGTCAGTTGATATAGGGACGGATTCATCTTTGCCAGACCAGTAGATTGCGCAAGTAATGCAAGTAGCACCAGACAAACGGTTTGTTCCCATCACCCTCTTTACAAACATATCACCTATACAAAGCAAGGAACCCAGCCCGCAGAGTCTTGCGCTGGGTGAGCCAAGATGAAGCAAAGCTGTTAGTGCAGGCTACCGCGTTTCCATCGCCTGGCGGTAACCCAAAAAGAGCTAGAATGAAAAGAAAACGGATGTTTATGGACGACAATGCCGCCCAAAATGGGACGACTGCGTTGGATTTTCCTCAGCGTGAGATTACACCGCTATCTGCAGATGGGATACGTCCAGTCATTTCTCCTGAGAACTCACTTGTACAAGAACTGGGGGGGAGTGGAGATATCATAGGACAGAATCAGGTTTCTGATGGGTTAGATAGTGATGGTGCATGGCTCCTGGATGACAGTCTCTTAGCCTAGTTTAGTGTAAGCGTAGGCGAAATGTACTCTACACATGTGTTTTCCCTTGTTCATGGTACCAATCCCCAAGCCTATGTAGGTAAATGGGTAGAGAGGGCAGAGAGACCGGAACGGACTTACACACAGAAGTACAGATACGAGGTACGCCCTGTGATGAGTAGTGTGCGTGTTGAATACGTGGGGTCCGGCGTAATAGTAGGACGACGGAAGCTATGCGAGCTAATTAATACACCAGTCACTTGCTCATTTGCAGTATCCACGAACGAAGCCATCACGAAAAGCACATACCCCTTGTACATCACGCTTCCCGATGCTTTAGGTAGTGTTTTCTATTTCTCGAAGGAGAGAGAAAGTTATATTTAAAAGAGTCAATCTGCGAGTTAATTCGCCCGGCCATTGTTTAGTTTCGGATTTTATCCGAATTAGCTGAAGGTCATTCGATTAGGTTACCTAGATGTAATGGATTGCGGTTAGGGTCGTGTAGCGACTTGGAACTTTGCATATCTAACCCTCTTATCTTCGTCGTTTTAGTACCTCCAGTCTTGCCACTTCTTCCCTGTCGACGTAATTGGCAGGCAACGAGGCTGCTTTTCCCCTACATCATGTTTATTTTTCAACCACATGCCCCACATGGACTTCGGGCCAAGGGGGGAAATACAACAGCCAGCAAAGTGGTTGCTTGCATATATAGTCTAAGAGCAGCCCAGAGTCTGGAGCATGACGAAACTCAGCGCTCCTTCTTTTCTTGTGAAGAGCCCTATTTCCCATACTGGTAACCCTTAACCTTAGATCCTACTTATCCCTATCCTCTATCATCCTTCTGCCCCCTCCTTTCTTCTCTCTACTTCCTTCATCCATACACCTACGCCACCAGAAAACTACTGCATTACCTACGCCACAAGCTTACACCACTTTGGCTGAACCGTCTCTAAAGTGACACATTCCATTGTCCAAGACCACAATCGCATCAACTGGATGGTTTACCCGCCGCCTTTACTCTCTCTCGTCAAAGACTACTCTCTGAAGAAAACTCCCCTGACGGCAAGTTCAGTCTTGATAGCCCAGCCGGTGGAGTAGTCATAATTGTCTCCTCACTACAACATCTCGCCGAGGAGGCGCTACAAACCTTCGCTACGGGACAGACCACTCTTCTTAGCTCGGTTCCAATGCAGATGAACTCTCCGAGCCCAAAATCAAATAGACAGGTGCTTCTTTCTATCCGCTCAACCCTCGGCGATGTTAAAGGCTTGCTCCTTGAGCCGATGACCACGGTAGAGCAGTACCATCACGCTCCTGGACTATCATCCACCAGAACTTTGATGGGGCAGGCACAACTCGCACGTGAAACAGTCAGCACCAACTAGAATAGGGAATTTGCTGGTACTGAAGTTTCAGACGAAAATAGACCTTAGAGTCACACAATCCGACACTATCATGCGGAGGCAACTAATGTAACTTGCGCTTACCTGGGATTCCTCGTTGAAGAGCAATACTTGCAAACTCTATCCCCGACACAACAGAGTTTGACAAGAGTACCTGGTCCTCTGGTCCATGTCCCTTATACCGCTGCCGTATCCAGCAATCTAGAGTAGTCGTAACCTACTGACGCGAGGGCTGGTGCTCGTAATGAAGAAAGTGGCAGGGGGTGCCAGGTGGCGGGAACGTTTACCTTGCTCATGTTGGACTTTTTGAAGACATTTATGTGCGGAGCATTTGCGTTGGAAGATGAGAATCATGAGAAAGGCAACGGCTAGAGGGAATAAGTAGGACGGTGCGTTGGGGAAGGAGGGGGGGTGAAGGGAGTATTGACACCTTGTTAAAGAGAATGATCAAGTTCAGTCATGTATAAGGCACGCAGGCAACTAGTCACATCATCCGGGGGGGTTGCATCAGGGTCTATCCTGCCTTTCGTTTATCATTTCAGGCAGAAGAGAAGGGCTGCCTAAGTAGCCTTCTACCTCACCAAAGGTCGGCGACCCATTCGAGTACTTCCGTTCTTGTCATCACTGCGAACACCAGACCAATGTATTCGAATCCACCAAAGACCTCCATGAGGTTAGCTACGACTACAATGAGATGATGATGTGATGATTGATTTGTGATAAAACTAGGTCTCTTTGACTTTGAGGAAGCAACCTACTTAGCCTTAAGGAAGGCGTGGCCGGAAATGCATAGCTAATAGGGTGAACGCGTGTTTTCAGCCCCTTTCTTTCGATTCCGAATCGTCGGCCCAGGGATGCTGTACCGTATCGCGAAGTTTGCGGATTGGCTGGCCTTCCTTGACCTTATTGAGAATTCAGTGCCTGACAATTGACTTTAGGAGTATTCATTATGGGAATCTAGATGGATTTGGATAATGATTGATAATCTTACGGTGGAGTGATGCTGACAATGGTCTCAACTACATGGAGCGATGTAGGTGCAAAGAAAATAGGTTCGTGACGTTGTATCTCTTTTTCCCTTGCCTTCTCTTTACGCCCGCTCCCTCTCTTGTAAACCTCAAAACGGTCTCGGAGATGCAGCAACTTAAGTATTTCTTCCCTACGGGTCAGTGAACGATAGCGTGATGGCCAGGAGCGTAAGCCCAGAGGGATCGGCCCTTTGCGGATCGCCAAGTCACTTGTCAACCGCGGACAGGAAAATCCCGTCACTGTGTTCGACACAAACTGTCCTGTGGTACGTTTCGCCAGTAACGAAAGCGACGCTTAGAATGGACAAGTGCAGCGCGACATGTCCCACTACTATTGATCTACCAACATGCGACAAAATGCAGTCTTGTAGAAGTCACTATCTAGTCCAGAGTACGTGTGAATGAACAGCCCAATTTAAACCTTTGACATGTCTTAAGGGTGTATATCGTCTAGTGTGTGTTATTTGGTGTAGGTCGTTTGGTATGTATTGTTTGGTGTGTGTCGTTTGGATTAGACTATCTTTGTGGTCCTCGGAGAGCTTTTGGAAGTGCTTCCCGGCCATCTAGATGGTAACTGTAGATTCGATCGGTAAGGTGGTGAGAAGTACTTCTCTGCTCATTGAGGGAACAAGGTGCTATTCAGAAATTTATAGACTTCCAGTCGAGCAGGCCGTCTGGAAGAGAAACTCGGGCCTAGGGCGAGTTTCACCAATCATAAGAGCATTCGCGGAAAATATGGGAATCCGCGTGAGCGCTTTCTCGCCGACATTACGGCCTATATCATTGACGGTAATGTAAATTAAGGTTATAGAGGGGACTCAAAGAATAGTGTCATTGCCATTGAATAGGACCGGAGGATAAAAACGCTCATGTACTCTGAACTTTCGGGCAATCAGAAGCGAAGGACTTCAAGGAAGCTGTAAACACAGTGTCTCCAGAGTCCCATAGGTATACCATATTCAACACCCAAACATCTAAGTAGTACCGAGAACTGATATGATCTAATACCAAGAAGAAGTCATGCATCCCACGCATACCGACTGTGTAAAGGGCAATCAAAGACCAGTATTGCTCGCTGTTCAAAATAATATTCATCCACCTACTATCAATAAACCTATAGTATACTTGGCTGATATTTTTGTATTAGCTCCCATCTTCCAACGGCCTGCTGTCTGCAGGGACTATCCATGGTTTCGAGTTGCTTTGCTTCTGCTTTGGCTTCTCTAATGTGACGGCAGCCTGGTGAGTACAATGGGGGGTACAGCAACACTCGCATACTACGTGAACGAAAACTTGTCTAGCTTCTTTATCGGCTTTGCCTCGAGCCTCCTGTGCTTCCTTCTCCTTGGCTTGTTTGGAAATGTTGCGCTTGGCTTGCTCCGTCGCCTTATCAATAGCTCTCAGCCGGTCATGTCCGACGATGAGGATATCTTTTCGGTTTGCTAGCTTCTCATGGCCCTCGTCGCCAGTTGTCTTTGTGGTGAGATGGGTCAAGGCTTGATAATCAGGCGATCCAGACTTTTTCATATAAGATTTGTCAGCGACTAGGAATTTAGGTAGGCCTTCAATGGTAAGGACGCAAAGATCCAAATCCACTCGCCTGAATCAGATAGCAAAGGCCTGGGGGATGACAAAGGGGGTGTCATACAACGGACCGCTGTTTACGCCATCCCTGGGCATCTTGCTCCATTCCTTCACAATGCCCTCGAAGTTTTTGCGTGAGGATTGCAAGGCGTTCCGAAATATTTTCCTGGGTTGATACTGCCGCGCTGAAGCTGAATCAAGACAGAGCAAGGCGTCGCTTTCAGAAATGGGACGACGTCGACATCGTGTCTTGGTTGTAGGGAGGCCCGGGCTGCATCTACCTCAATGCATTTCGATTCGACCACCACATGATCGCCATAGATGCCTTGGACTTCCGCGACCAACTGTGGTAAAGAAACCGCACAGGTGAGGGGTTAGTGCAATATCTACTCTACGAAAGGAACGCAAACTCAGCGTCCACAGTCCTACAGGGGTAGGGAGTATAATAGGAAAGAGCGTGCATAATCGTAACGCCGTGAACAAACACTGAGTTGATACGGGTTGTATGGGTAGAAGATTGGAATGGTGTGCTCTCGAGGACTTGCTGCTGCTCCAAACAGTCGTTCAGTATGGCGATAAGAAGGCTCATCATAGGATCACGAAGACGAGTGTGTCGACAATACATTTTGACATCATGTTTCTACAGCTTCAATTCCGTAAATCATCTCTCTTCGCAAAGCGGCATTAGAGAGACCCAGTGCTCAACGACGTCTGCCGCACAGTCCATGTGGTCGACGTATCGACTGGGCATATCTCGACATGGTGGGTCGCCCCTGTCTTCCCTGACTAGGGACTTATGTAGTATCATGCTCGGAATCTAGGTAGATGGATCGAGAGCATGGTTATAATGGCACGTTGATTGCTCCCTTCTGGCTGGATGGTTATGATTATGGGCGCAAGCTGGTTTTGTATTTTTTACATCGGTCGCTGCTCTTGGTCCATAATGTACCTACTTCTACTGTTGACCAGGGATACGTAAAGATAGTATACTGTTAGGCTTTGCAAAATTGGTGCAATTTTCATGTCACGGCCATCATAGTCAATTCGAATTGTCGTTGCTGGCGATTGTTTGGTCGGGTGGAACAAAGTTACGTTGTCGCATTAGCTAGACTGACATGGTTATTCACCACAAAGCAATTTCTACGGACGGGTGCAATAAAAGAACGAAAGAAGGGGGCACTTTTCCAGCTAAAATCATTTAAGTGTTGACGTCGTGCTGATGGTAAGGTATCGTGAAGCTTTCTTAGTTGGAAAGGGCACGGGGTAGTTGTGTCTAGGGTAGTCTAGGTTTCTCAGACGCCTGTGCTTTCTTTCTCCGCTGGTCGCGAATGTTGCTCATGTTCACACCCCTGTCACCGTCCAATATACCAGCCCCTAAAGTTGTCTTCGCAGATCCGTAACGTGAGTAGCGATCTGATTGTGACACTTTTGTTGGCTGGCTAAAGGGATAGTAAGTAAGGGTGTTGTCGAGTGTGGCTATTTGCGTCCGCGTGACAGGGGCAAAACGGGACGTGATTAAACACAGTAAAGTAAGACCTGGCGAAATTTTGCACACCTGTGCTTGCGTATTAGAGCCACGTTTCGTCGATCCCCATATGCCATATGAGAGCTGTAGGTGGCTGTGGACTGAGAGCCGGAAACGGAGACGGAGAGCAGTTGGGTGTCGGATGCGACGAGAGGTGGCTATGGGTTGGCTTTAAACCGAAGATGGAGCAGAGTGCGGACGGAATGCGGATACTCCCGCCAGAGTTACTACCAACGTAATAGGGACAAGGCCGGCGGCAACCAGAGGACCTAACGCCTGGGGTGTAAGCCGGGTTGAAGGGGTTAAGGGATGTGCTGTGGTGGGGGTTGCAGCCGGTAATATCCATTGTTCAATGGAGCGTCAGCGCCGAGGGAGTAGATGGTTGGATAAGGACTGCGGACACCGAGTGACACTGAAGTGAGAATATTGTAGAACACTCTCAGCTTTTCCTGGGAGATAGGGGATATGCGCGTGGACTTACCCATGCCAAACCCTTGCATGGAGAGCTTCCTGAGAACGACAACACCAGCATCTTCCAACTTCCTACCCGACCAACTATTCACCGAACCACTGGCTCTAAGAGCTTTGCCGGAGAAGTCTTCTTGCAGTCCAATTGTTATTGCGTAGCCATCAAGATCGAAATCGTTCTTGACGCTGGCGGGGACGCCATCCAGGAGACAAAGAGGCCGCCTTTCCCGGTACCGACTTGCCGACTCAGCCGCGGCCTTGAGGATTCGCTCGCCTCCAGTGACCAGATAATCTGAGGTATAGTCCGCAGCCACGGAGGTATCATAGCAGTCACGGCAAAATCAGGGGCAAGAGAGCACGAGCGACGTCAACCAGAGAAACCTAGCCGGAAAGGTACAGATAATGATAATCGATTATTGAGTAATGTGGAGAGTACTGCGCGGATATCAAAGGCAGGCATCTCAGGCTTATAGACATGAAGACACGAGTGGCGGTAGTATCTACGGGTCGTGTGCACTGTCGGTATCTGGCAATAGAATGACTGTTGGGTCATATTGGCTTCATAACATTCTAGGTCTTTCTGTAAGTACCTGAGAACTGAAAAGCCAGAATATCTCCATAAGACTTCTCAGACGAATCCGCTCCACGCGATTCTACATTACGATAGTCAGAGATACAGAGACGGATATAGTACATACTAGACGCTGCTCAAGCACGCAAACTTATAAGAAAGCAACAAGCATCAAACATCACCCTTTTAGGGCAGGAACGGCAAGATGGTAACTCAATGATGGCGTATTGAGCCTAATCAATGCCAGCTGAGCCGGATGTATGGTACAAGGAGGTAGTACTGATGCTTTTCTGAGCTCAAAGTAGTGAGAGAACATGACAGTTTGGAAAGAGTAGGTAGACGCCGACGATGTAATACGGGTTGCGGGCTAAGGAAGTAATGCTCTATGCTCTATTAACATGATGTTTCTTTTGTCTCATTTCCATTTCTCTTCTCTTCTCATCCTCGCAGATGGCTCTGAGTTTACACTAGATCCTCTAAACTATAGAGCTAAGGTTGTCTTTTGCTCGTCATCCATCGTTCGCGCGATCAGACGGACAGTACCATGAAACAACCAACTAAGTATCCGGTGCTCCACGAGTCTTTTCGGAGTTGCGCGACAAGGTTCGACTACTGCACTTTCTGCCAGTTACCAATCTCTCACTCAAGTATTCCCTCAATGAACATGTGCCTCGATATGTTAGTGCATGTTGCAGGGCCTAGTAGAACACCTATGTTGTTACATGCTTCTTGCATGGCCTGATGTGAGACAAAACGAACTTGCGGTAAGTCAAGTTCTTGCCTCAGTGCTGCTGACTTGGCCATTATTCCCCTACTTTAAGCGTATTCTTCTCCTTCTTTAGCTTGTTAGATATCCCTTTTACCTTCGAGATGGCGCCTGTTCGAACCCTGATAGAGCATGTCTCCTTAGCGTCTGCCTCCACGCTGTTCACGGTTGCTTACATGCTTTTTTTTCTCTTCACCCGCTTGAACGAGCACATTGGAGTGAAGCGCTTGGGAAGTTATGCCCCCTACATCAAGACTCAAGCTCTTTTCGGTCTGTGTCTCTGTCTATGTCTCTAAGTCTCCATGCCTCTATGTATCCCACCTTCGTCCTACTACCATTCCGCTGCTCCTTGGTGTCTGTGGCAACTAGTACTATCCTAGGGCTCGATTTTCTTGCGGCAAGTATCAAGCCACCTTGATTCAACAGAACTACACGTACTGGCGCGATATCAGCAGATCCTGAGAACATCAACACACTCCTGGTAACTCAGTTTCCCGACTTTGAGAAGGGAGACCAGTTTCGCGTTACCTAGGTTACTTAACCAGAAGACGAATCAGCGACCTCAGCTGCTTCGAATCCCATGTGGACACTCTTCTCCAGGTCATCGAGTATGGGGCACCATTGGACAGTGAGGGGCCAAGTTCTAAGACTGACTTATCTAGATACCAAAGCTAGGAATTTGCCGACGCTTTTGATGAGACCCAGGGACTTCGGAATGCGCTCTTGACAGCGGCCAAGCTGAGGCCGTGTGTTTCGAAAGATTGCCCCTTGTCCAATCTCATAATCGTTGACGTTTTCGTGAACCTCTACGTCGATCGAGCCCTACAGGTTCGCCAGGCGGGCCAGGCGAATGCCGACAAAGGAAACCAAGACGGCGAAGGGTGCAGCTTTCTTTACGCATGGGTTAGATTTACCAGAGACCGCAAGGTGCTTTGGGACTAGATCGTCCCTGTGCTGCTAGCAGGCCGCGATACGACAACATTTATACTCTCGTGGGCTATATACCAACTCAGCCACCGACGGGTTCAGGCTGAGCGATGGGAGCAGTGGCGACCAAAGTTATATCATTTATGCCCTCCAACTCGGGGCCGAGACTGTGTATCGGTCAGTAGTTTGCCTATGTGCAGATGTCATACTTGTTATGTCGCACCTTTCAGCGTTACAAGACGGCCACCAGTCATGTTGGGGCAGATGACACTGGGGACCCAGTGTTGAAGGCGGATATTGTTCTCTTGCCCGGTCAGGAGGTCTGAGTTACATTCGGCAAAGGGACACAATGCGGGATTCTTACAAGCCAGTAGAGGCATCGCTGCGTGGGATCATGGCAGTCTATATCCTCATCTAGGAACCCGTTAGCTTAAACTTGTTTGAGTTAGTGCCGTTGTCTGAAGTGTAACTGGCCAGCGGATTGAACTAGGTAGGCGAGCAGACACACGATTACCGGGTTATATGTATGGTGACTGACTTTGGAGATGGCTGGTGAGCGTGTTCTGGTACCTTGCAGCTGATTGACCCACGTTCGCCGTCGACAGCATTCGGGTCTGCCTTTAGGGTGTCGTTAAGGTGGTCGTAAATATTAGGTTTGAGGCTGAGGAGGCGTTCTCCAGGTTAAGGTACAACTATCGTTTCTTTTCTAGCTTTCTATTTTCCTTTACCTTTCCTAGCTTTCGGTTTTCCCTTTACTTCCCAGTTGTCCCCAAACCCACAGCTGATATATCACTAGCAGGAGTTTGTTTCCTACAAGTAGCTGGAGCGGGAGTAGATGGGCCGCAGTGCGAACTGCTTCTCTTATTTTGACAAGAGCGAGACCCTGCAATAGCCTCAAGACGAAGAGAAGCATCCAGGATTCAACCGCCTCTTAGTATAGCTATTGTGTTGTTTCTTGCATAAAGGGGTTCTCGCATGTGGGTTTGGATATCACCGGCTAGCTGCGTATACTATTGCTTTTCTTTTGCTGATAACTTGATCTCGATTGTGCAGTGTTCCATCTTCGTGTTTTTCTCTTATCTGTGTACGTGGGTTTCCGTGATAAAGCAGATCCCCATTCGAATGAGTGATACGCTTGATTGAGTAGGCACAAGTAATCACTCTAGCTACTCTAGAACTTTCCACCACATGAAAAGACTGTCATTTGTCTTACGAAATCCAGACCACAAAGAAAAGAAAAATAGTTACTATAGCTTTATAAGATTTCAAATACTTTATAGCTCAAGAGTATAAAGTTTATATAGTTATAATAGTTAAGTTATATTTATTAAGCTTTTATTTTAAAGAGAATATTTATTATATAAATATAGAATAGCTTTAAAAAGAATGCTTTACACTTAAAAATAAGAAAAATAAGAAACTAAAGTCTTTTTATTATATTACCTTTTTATTTATATAAATAATAATAGTAAAACTATAATTATAAATAGTTTAATTATTACTATAATAATTAATTGTATTATATGTTAATATTTAGAATTAAGAAAACAAAATTTAAATTAAACTTATTAAGTTAGCTAAATATATACTTATTATAATATTAGCTTTTTTATTAAAGTAATAAATAAGCTAGATTTAAATACTTATAAAAGTATTAAGTCTTTAAAATACTTAAACTATAAAAGAAAACTATTTTTTCTTTTACTTTTATAATAATAATAATAATAATATACTTTTCATAAAGTAAATAGCTAAATAAAAAAGTAATTTTAAGAGCTTAAAGAGTTAAATTTATTATAGTTATTATTATATTTTATTAAGTAATATAATAATTCAAATTATATTATTAATTTATAAAACTCTTAATTAACTTATAATAGCTATTCTAATAATAGACTATTAGTAGATCTTTTATTTAAACTCTTCTGCTACTTATATTATTAATAGCATTCTTAAGCTTCTATTATTATACATAGTTTACCTTCTCCCTCACTGACTAAGGTTATTACGGTTAGTACCAATAGTGTGCAAGAATTTAGCCTAGATAGAACCAAATAAGCATAGGAATCTCTATGTCTTGTCACCGCATGGTCAAAAAGACGTAATCGACCTGAACCGGACAGGGCGACAACGTTTTAAAGTAGTCGGCGGCTTTATCGAGCTACAGGCATTTACAGTATTGCGGAAGTTATTCTCGGCAAACGTACGGGTTTCAAGGATCAGAGCCTAACTAGCAGTTCGTGAGGGTCACCGGGGGTTAGGTATTAGTCGTCCACTCAGCAAAATCACAGTAGCCAGGCCATCTCGCGTTGAGTCCGTCAGTGGTCAAGACTGTCCTTGAGGCTGGACAAGAAAGTAACGTCAAGTATCGCGTCAAATCAAGAATGTGAGTGCTGGTTCTCCATTTCTGTGATAAAGTGGTACTTGCAACTGCTTCACTGAAACCGTGGCAATCCGCAAGCATGGGTGTTTATGCCGTATTGCAGCAGAGCTATGATGCTCCCACGTTGATTCTGCGTCTTTACTATCCGTGTAGGATAGCTGTGATTGAGCTGCTCAGGGTTAGTCAAGTTTTGTCACATAAGCAAACGCACTATCATAGTGACCATTTGGTAGCAGGTAAGATGACCGCCGCGAGCTCGTTTGGGCTGGTTTATCGGGCTGTGATCATTGGCTGTTTGCAGCAGGAGCAGGTGGAACAACCAAGCCACCAAGACGACAGGAGATGACTGAGAAATATGGAGGAAAAAGAAGCCCCAAGGAAAGTACGAAGGGTGCTTCTCAAACTCATGGCTGTATTAGCCTGCTTAGCAGACTTCTTCTGTCGCTCATTCGGCCTCTCACTGTGTCTCTCTTTTTGCGAGTCTGCCCACGCCATTACCCTCTCTTCCCTTGCGTGTGGTCTGCAGGGAATGCCATTCCTTTTTCTTTCTATTCTCCCATACACATCTTACACCCTCGTTGAGAAGTACTATTTACGCCCAACGTGTCGTATGGAGTGTCGTCTGTAATGCCGTGTTTGCATACATCACGCTCAACGTCCACGTTCCCTACGGTCTGAGCAGCGAAAATGTGCGTTCAGCTGCTGCAACTCGACTGGCTCTGATAGACGAAATGGGTACCTGCTAATCGGGTACCCTAGAGACTTCTGCTGTAGAGTAATAGATATAGTGGGATTACTGCTCACAAAGTTGATCTTCATCCTAAAGTTGTCATAGGAGCTCCAGAAGGACATACCTGACAGTTTATTAGGTACCCTGGAGCCGTTCACTCTAAAAGCGGCTGACGACTGGATATGATTCTGCATTGGGATAAATAGAGCCTTGTTAGGGGCTTGGCATAGATAGCTGATGTATCCCCATCTTTAGAACTGCATTTACCTCTGGAAGAACGAGGATGTTTGTCTTAGTAGACCTGTCGAAGTCGACTGTGGTCTTCTTACCGCTTGGAAGCGAGTAATACGCTTTGCATAAGCGGTAGGAAAAGTGCCTTTTAAAGAAGCCTGGCCGGTTGTCCAATATGCGTTCACGACTTACCTTCTTGACGCCAGTTCTAATGCTGGTTAGGTACTAGAGAAGAGACTTGGTCGGGCAAAAGGTATGTAGTTATGATAGGGCTAAGTTTATGGGATCATCCTGTATAACGCTGGTGTCCTAGAGCAAGCCTATGCTGTTGATGTACCTAGGGGCAAAGCAACTTCTGGTGGAGCAACCGCGCCTTTGATAGAGCCAACCGCCGAGCAGCAGTAGTAGTAGCTTCTGGTGGGTTAGCTGAGGTGAGTCCACACACCATTTATCTCGCATTGTCGTTGTAGTTTGTTATGAGCAGCGGGTAGTCCAATCAGCTGGCCACAACGGAAGACCGTTGTGGCAAAGGCCTCGAATGGGCTGCCACACTTTGCTGCTGTACAACCGTTGAGGAATAGGGTGGAGAGAGTCAGGGCGCCTATCATGTCAGTACGGTCTAGCCCTGTGCTCCTGGATGGGGATGGGCAAGCCAACATCTTCTTCCCGCAGCTCGAGGATTGTAGTGGGAATGATGTCTCGAAAACCGCCGCCGTCGATGTACAACACCGATGGGGGCTGTACGTGCACTCGCAATCCTGCGTAGGCTCCGCACAATAAGCTACGAAGGATGGTGAAAAACAGGGGTCCCTCCGCAGAGGCTTGAACGAAGACTTGGACACAGTGTTTACAGCTGCTGTGGCCGCAGCAGAGGTTATACTGAAGGAATCTTGGGACGCAGAGCAAGCGCTTGTTCCTAGTTCTGAGAGATAACCATTGATCCTAATACTTGTGGTAAGATTCGGCGTGTAGTGCGACTGCTGGTTCTCTGGAGCGATACAGGTCGTCCATCCTTGCTACGATCGACTCGAGGAGGGTATCGGAGTCTGCGGTTCCAGTGTTATCCCCAGTTCTTATTCTGGCTTTAGTCTCGTTCTTGGTTTTGGCCTAAGCTGTAGTCTTGTTCTGGATTTATAAGGCTTCTAAGGCGTCGTGATGTAGGTCGTGGAACATGCGACGCAGCGGAAAAGGTAGGTTCAGCGTTGAGTCTACTTGCGGCCGCTTGTGTCAGACAGTGCAGACAGTCTACGTACCGTGCATGCCCGGTGCGCAGTGATCGAAGAACAAGCTCGCGGAAGCCAACTCGCCAAGCCTCTGAGCCTCTGACCTTGATCCAGGAGGGTGATGGAGTTTTTGAAGTGCTGGGACAGGTCCGGAGCCACAGGGCGGGCGGTCCTGGCCGGTCCTGGCGCAAAGACGCATCAACGACGGCCATCAGGCCAAGATCACTCTTCCGACTCCTGGTCCTCTGCAGCGGCTTTCGTGTGACCTTGAGGATCGTCTCTCGAGCCTCGTCACTTTAGGGGCGTCCAACCGCAGCAAGCGCTGAACAAGGTTGGCTGTCAAGATTTCATGACTGTGTGTGGGTTTGTGCTCCTCGATCCGATCCTTACTCCTTCTTTCTTCTCCCTAATGCAGGCACACTATGTGTACATCCTCTATCAATGCCTTGCCATCTGATAGTTTCCTTGCTGGATTCTTAGTTCTCTAGGAGTATCTTATACGTAGCCTAGAGAGACGAAGCCAGAATCGTATTCTAATGTACTCCACATAGATAAAGCTCAAAGAACCCCAGATGAGCAAAAAGGCACACCAAAACGACTTCCTTCTGGAGTAGCACGGTGAGCTTGCGGCAGTGTGGGCAAAGCAGTCCAGATGGACTGCTCTGATCCACCAGGTCGAGGAGGACCCACACGATGTCGCACCGCGCACAGTAGTGTTCAAGGTCCATTGACTTCGGTGTTTCTATTTCTCTCCGCATTATGCTCAATCTCCACCTGATGGCCGGTATGGCTGCCGAGGAGTTGACGAAGTAGTACGTATTAGTAATGTCGATCTTATGTCTACAGGGGTTAAGTAAGCGAAAGGCAAGCGACGAGTTATTTAAAGGTAAGTCACGGATAAGTTGCTGGTGAGTGGTGGTGAGCAATATGCAAGTGATTTGTGGATGGTAGACAAGAAATACAACACAACACACAGTTCCTACATACAAGCACTCTCCAGCTCATTGTAACAGGCTTAAACGTGCCGCAGCAGGCGCTGTGCGGCTTCCATATGTCTTAAATATATGCCTAGGAAGTCTAGAAGATCTCTTGCTCTCTTGGGAGAGGTTTGGTTGTGCTGCTAGTGTGCCTCATTTTCCATACACGATTGAGTATCTCACGAGCCCGCTCAACTTATAGTGTTCATATGTGGTGGCCTAGTCTATCAATAGATTGATGCGTTCCAGCGCTTGGGCGATGTTGTCCCTATTATTCATTTTACCAGGTTTAAATGAAAAAGGCCTGCTATAATTCTAGCCACTAGATATGCAAGCACATTTTGTCCTCTCACATCTGGAATATAGTTAAAGGGGTATTGCGCTATACACCACGCAAAGCTTGAGTCATTGTCCGGCACCTTTGCAGCGGACTAAAGCTTCTGGATACAGTAAAAATGAATGAAAGAGGCTAAACAGATGTAACGCAAGAACTTGTTTGCTATATATCTTGTTTGAGAGTTAGCTATAGTGTAGTTAGTCCCATTATGTTTTACAGTCTGCTTATACATACTTAGCACAAAAACATACAGCTTGTGGGAATACTACTTATAGTAGTTGTAGATAGAGTTATTTCTATGTAGCTATTTGCTCTACTAAGAGCATATACTCGAAGTACAGCAAACACGTCGCTCTCGTTAAGGTAAAGGCTTGAGAGCTTGACACCACCACAGTCACTCTTCGTGTCGTGCTATAAGTGACGAAACCATCCAGACTCGTTCATATGGGTCTCTCACTCCAGGCAAATATATCGTCATGTATGTATTAGAGAAGTTACGCAAATGTGAGTTGGATGTTATGGGTTAGTGCACGTAATGATGTTCGACCGCACCTTCACTCAACCGGGATAACTGTGCCCCAAACGATACATTGCCCCTATAACGAAATACATGTTTGTACTCCCCTAGGGCTATGCTTCGCTTTGTGACAGTATCTCATCCTTTCAATTAGCTCCTGAATTCTCGATCGCCATCTCACTGTCGCTCTATAGCCAACAAACATACACACACAGTCTTACACAGATCCGTATAGTAGGGACGGTAAGTAATAGATTCACCTGAAAAATATAGAGGGCGTTGTATATACTATCAAAATCTTTGACAGTCGACAAAATGAGAAACGCATCAAGGGTTCAGCCTGATGCCTGAAAAGAAGGAAGATAGAGAGGCTAAGGTCTCCTAGTCGCACTATCTCCCCATTTGCGTAGGCAGTGGCGGCGGAGTTGTGACCGAGGACAGTCCTAATAGTTATAGTTGCAGTCATTGCGGCTGGTTGTATCGTGTGCTTGTGTTTGGGATAGAGAGAAAGGAGCTAGGGCTAGGCTTATCAAGCCGGCCAGATATATACCCGTCATGGTACTAGCTTTTCTATGAAAGAGGTAGAAAATCTAGATCTAGGCAAATGTGGAAGCATTGGGTCTGTAAAATGCTTAACCTGTGGCAGAAAACTGTGTTTTTTTGGCCTTGTGGTAGCAGCAACGCGCCCTCAATGGAGCGGACAGCTAGACGGAAGTACCAAGAGAACCGGTTTCAACACACAATTCAGGTATAGTTCTATCAGAACTAACAGATGGGAGCCGCTGGTAGAAAGCTGAAGACTGTGGCCTGCGAGAACGTATGCGCACAGGTTGGAGGACGAGTATTAGTCTAGACATGATAAGTTGAACGATATGACGAAAGCGACGCGTCCTCAGTTGCGATTATATTGCTGAAGCTAGCTGGGCTTGAGTGAAGGTGTATTAGTGGTCGTTGCTCCTCTATCTCTGAGTCTGGAAGTCTCCAGAATTACATGACTGGAGGACTAGAAGCTCTCTGTGAGGCCTGGGACGCTAAGCTGATCTTTGCGGGTACAGTGGGAGGAGAGGCGGTGACTTTTGGTATTTGGCTTGCTTGAGATTATTGTCGTCTCTGCTCTCGGACTCCTCTCGGACGCATCTCGGAGAAGGGCTGGAGATATCATGGTTTCTCGAACGTCACGCCCGACGGTATCCTCACCTCTTTGCTGATCCGTGCTGGCAGCTTTGCAAACTTTTCGCCGCTGGAAGTACTATAGCATGTTGAAGCTTCAAAGATGAGGTTTCATGCTGCTTGGCAACGCCTAGCTGCAATCACACTGAGCCGCAAACCCATTCTGCCCGCCACCGTTACTACGCCCCAACTCAACGTACATGGTAGCTAGATATGAGACCATCTCTCCTAGGCTATCACCGAGGCTGCTGAGTCAGACGCACTTGGCTGATTATTCGGGCACGACTTCTTCTGTGGCTTCGATGGCTCTGTTCGTGCACCTGTTACCTGCCACTTCACCAGTCGTCATCAGAGACGTCACTATTGGAAACAAACATTTGCAAGGCCAAATATTCCATATCAGTCATGCAATCTAAAGAAACCACACCAACTACGCGGGTCGCGTAGCCAAGGAGTCTCAAAAGGAGGAAGCAGCTGCCCTCTCACCCGGAAGCTTCTCGCGTGTACACTGGGAGGTGACTTTCGAAGCAAAGCCTATCGCAGATCACTATAAAGCCGCCATTGTCATTATTTCCCAGTTTGACCACTCCCTGTTTCAGAACCACAGGGAGTCTCCAGTCTTTGGCAGAGTACTTGTTGCGCACGGCTTGCGCAACACAGAAGTCCCATTGAGGATCTCATCCCTGATACACAAGCTGATCACTCTAAACTGGATCCGGAAAATTCAGAACCATCTGTCATTGCCTCCTCCGTTCAGGCGTGAGTACAGCCAGGTATTTTATGGAGACAAGACAATGGATCCATCGAGGCTCAGGACCCTAGCCGCTCTGGCATTCTCGAGTTTGTTCCTGTACGATGTCGCCGATCCCTGCAATTTGTCTAATCTGTACAACGATGTAGAAATACTATGCGAGATGATAGAAGCATACTTGTGAAAACACATTGACTTGGCAACAGGATTGGAACTAGGAGCAAGAACGTGAGCAGCATGGACGGATGGAATATTATTGTGGATCTACTTGCCTGTATTTGCAGGCCAGAGTGAAAATGAACCATGGCAAGGTTTCTAGTGGAAGTGATGGTATACGTCATATAATAGATTGGGAAACAAGGATAAATGGGTGAAGAAAGAGGAAGTAGACACAGACATAAAAGTTATATAAAGACAGAGACTGTGGAATGCCCATAGCATCTCTAGCCAATGACTCATTTTTTGTTTGCCATACTTTACTTAGCTCAAATTTAGGCCGACGCAATGAGTAATCAAGCTGCAACTACCCTGTACATCCGTCAGCTACATTCGTTCAGAAGGGACCGCATCGTCAAGCCATTTAAGTCACTAGCTCTTGTCTACATTGTGTGTACAAAAAATAATGTTTTTTAATTAGTGCTAGCAATCGTGAGGTGCCCAATAGTCAGGGTAATTCGTGTGCTGGTTTTGACTTGGTGGGCAGTGTGTACTGTTCCTAGGTATCATCTCCTTATCAGCAAAGTAGAAAGAAGCTGGAAACCACCGCACGAATATCATACGTGGGGATTTCTAATAAAGTTGGAAAGATATTCCGGATGATAATGGTATTTTATGATGATTGGTGGGAACATCTCTCAATCGGTGAGCTTGGACTTAAATTTCACTCACAACTCGCCGGACACCACCTGTATTGCCTACCCTACAGAATACTTCGTCTGTGCGCGAGAACGCAATGTATAAGGTTCCTATCTTGCTAATAGGCAGACGGGTAAGCTGAAAATACAGTTGCAGTCTTACGCTGTCGAATCCTATTCTGCTTCCAGAGAAGTGTAATGCTGCACTTGACTCTCATGACGCGTACAAATCCTAACAGGACCCTTGTTTTCCTACTGCGTGACGTCCAAACGACACACAAACCGACCACCGCTGAAGGCAGGTTTCTGAATTCTGCTCCCATAGCCTAGAGATAACGTGAAGGTTTCATCGAGTCAGAGACACTTTAGTGGTACTTTGCGTCCTTCAGTGTACGATCCATTGGTGAGTGATGAATGCGGAGGTGAGGGAAGAAGAGCTTGGGACAGACACTTTGATGTATGTTAGTAATGCTATACTACTGGGTGAAGAAACACGATGTACATGATATTTCTCCCTTAGCCCCTCTTTCCCTGGATGTCTCAGACTTCGACCGTGGGACCAAGAGACTTGAGACTTGAGACATGTTGAGAAGGGCTTAGGCCTAGTAGAAGCGAAACTTCTGGGAGAAGCGGGGATCTGTAATCTCACGACTGGAGTCCAGGACTAGAAGCTTGAGATTTTAGAAGTGGGGGCGGATCAGCGCAATGCTGATATTATTCAGGTAGATCTTGAGCTTCAGAGCGAGTTCGTCTAGCTAGCAACTCCTGCCTAGCTTGCCTCGAAATGTGGACAAGTACGATTGGAGATAAGGCCGGCTAACTGAAACGACTTTAGCTCGTTGTATACCTTGACTTGCTGAAGAAAACAGCCTGCACCTGGGCTAAGATTGAGCTCGAGGTTGTAAAAAACCTAAAGCGCTGGTTTAACTATCTATAGATTAATGTATTATAGTGAAAGGCATCTTATTATGGACTTATGAACAGTGGTTAGCTCTAGGGTATATTTATTACTATTATAATTTTAGTTCTTAAAGATACTTAGAGAATCTAGGAGAAAAGTGTATAGCCTAGGTTAGGATTAAGTGGTTATAATTAGTAGAACTATAATATACCTACCTTTTTTCATTCTATTATAAATAAATTACTTAGCTTATATTATAATTTAATAATTTAACTATAATATATATATATATACTTACTTAGCATTAGATCTAAAGCCTTAAGCTCCTTAGCTGTAAATATACTTAATTATATAGAACTACCTTTTATCTATTATTAAACTATAACTTATATTATTAAATATAATATTCTAATCTACTTAATTATATATATTTTACTTAAACTTATTTTATACTCTTAAGATAAACTTAATTATTATAAAAAGAGAGAAAGAGTTTTTATTTTAGCTAATCTATTAGTATAGTTTTTTATATCTTTTACTAAATATAAAGAGTTTATATAGTTTAAATTAATCTAATTAGTATAATAATAGTAATAATAAAATGATACTTTTAAGGTAAAGTTTTAATTAGCTTAATTTGCCTTTTATCATAGAGTTAATTTAGCTTTCTTAAGTTATATACTTATATAAGTTAAGTCTAAATTTAAAGTTCTTAAAAGTAATAAATAAGTTATATTAACTAGTTAAAGCTATAAACTAAGATAAAACTCTAACTTAAAATAATAAGCTTTACTTAATATAGTTATTAAAGCTATTATAAAAGCTAATAGAAAATAGAAAAGATAAAAAGTAAAGTATATATAAAGTTTATAATATTTTAAAAAGTTTATATAGTAAGTTAAAGAAATCTAAAGCTAAAAAAAGTTAATTTATTAAACTTTTTTAAATATTAGTTTTTAATACAATACTTTACTTTAGATAAGTTTAAGCTATAAAAAAGCTATATAAAGTAGCTATAAGTAAATAATAGAAAGTTATAAGGGTTAACTATTATATTACTTTATAAAGTATAGTTAAAATTATAATATATTTAACTTCTTAAACCTATAAAACTATTTAAACCCTTTAAATAACTTATATTTAAATTTCTTTCTTAAGCTTAAGATAAAACCTTTAAGTTTTCCTTAATAACTTTAATAGCCCTATTATTTATAACTTATTCTAATAAATTTCTTTTATATTAAAATTGTTTTAGCTAATAGCTTTATTTTAGTTAAAAGCTCTTAAAATTTTTAAAGCTTATTTTACTACTTATAGTTAAAACACTTTATAGCTTATAAGCTAGGTTTAATAATAAAGGTCTTATAGCTTAAATATACTAAATTATTATAATTATAATAGTTTAGCTATTTTAATTAAGCTATATTAGTGAAAGTCTTAATTCAAAAGATCTATTTCTAGCTTAAATAAAAGAGTATATTATTTAAGAAATAGATAGTATTTATTACTCAATTATATAAATATATTACTTATATAAGTAATAAAAATAAGAGTAATAATATAATTATAATTAATAATAGTTTTAGTAATTATAATTATTAAAGCTAATTATATTATATATTGATTTTTAAGATAAGGAGAAAAAAGCTAATGCTAAGCTTATTAATCTAGCTTATATAGAGTATATATTTATTTTAATATTATCTTTTCTATAAAAAGGATAGAAAAGCTAAATCAAAGTAAATATAAAAGTATTTAATCTTTAAAATACTTAAACTATAAAAGAAAACTATATTATTTTAACCTTATAATACTAATAATATACTCTTAATAAAGCAAATAGCTAAATGGAAAAAGTAAGAATTAAACTATATAATAATATATAGTTATAAAAATACTAAGTAACTTAAGTTAACTTATAGCTACTTAAAGTATATTTACTTCTTAGCTCTTTAAGATCTTAATAATAAAAGAAATTTAAGCTACTTTATTATAAGCTACTTTAACCTAAATTAAATATAAAAGGTTTTAAGTTTAAGAAAAAATACTAACTTTATAAGCTAATAAAGAAGAAAAATATAAAGTGTTTAACTAAAGTATTCTTAGGTAATTTATACTAAACTATTAATATAATATAATAAGTAAAGCTTATAAATCGAAACTTTTAAAAAGAGCTATAAAGGAATTTATAGAAATAAAGCTTTTAGTAGTATATTTACTTATATTAGAAAGACTCTTTTATAGTATTAATATTATCTATAAAGTAAGAATCTTTTACTTTAATTAAGTTTAAGGAAATTAATATATATAAAAGCAAAGGATAAAGATATAAAAACCTTAAAACTTTAGTATAAATTATATTTATAAGAGATAGCCTATAATAATACTTAAGATTTGAATAATCCTTAATAAAAGCTTTAAAATAATAACTAGAATACTATCCTATATTATAAGCTTTTATATATACTATATAAGTTCCTTAAGCTTCTTAAAGAGCCTTAAAAGTATCTATTCTAAAAGAGTTATTCTCTTTATATATAGAAATATAAAAAGTTATAGAATTAAACTAAAGTTTAGTATAAAGTAAAGGATTTTAAAGCTACTCTTTCTTTAGTTAAGTAGCTAATGAAAAAGGCTTATAATTTACTCTTAATATTATATATAATTAAATAGCCTAAAGCTTAGCTTAATATAAACTCAATTTAATGAAGAAAAGAACTTTAAACTAAATAAAGGTTAAAAGAGAAAATAGAGTAAAGTTATAAGAGAAAATAGTACTTAATAGATTAAAAAAATATTAAAGTTAAATACTTTAGTAAAGAATATTTAAACTTAACTAAGGAAATAAAAAGATTCCTTATGATTTATAAAAAGCAATATTAATATTATAAGATCTTAGAAAATAAATATAATAAAAGTTATAATAAATATTTCTTATTTATTTTATTAGATTTAATGAAGATTCATCTAAGTAAAGTATTAGCTAAAATTATATATCTTTTACTTACCTAAAAGAATAATAGTAAACTTAAAAGAGATTATTAAATACTTATTAAATACTAAAAGCTAAAAGTGTAATAGCTTAATATACCTTAAATCTTTTAATATTAAGTTAAATAGAGATAAGATTAAATACTTAACTAATAAGATATAATTATAAGTAAGTATAAGCTATAGAATGCTTTAATTTAAATAGTATTAGTATAGTATATAATCTAGTTAAATAAATTATAGGTACTAAAATTAAGTAAATAAAAATAAGCTAAAGATAAACTTTAATTTATAATAAGTAATGAGAAAAAAGCTGCTTTTTATAATAATAAATTAATAAACTTGAGTTTTTAGACTTTGAGTTAGGTTAAATTAAAAAGGTTCTTCTATTTATAGTAATTATAAGCTAAATATAGTAAAAACTAAAGTAATTAGAAAAGAGTATTAAAGATATAATTTACTAATAAAGATAAAGAGTATTAAGACTTTCTAAACTAATTATAAAACTAATAGAATTAAGTACATTAAAATATAAAATAAAAACTATTATCTATTAGAAGAAAAGAAACAGCTTATATTTAAGCTTCTTAATATATTCTAAGAGAACTTAAGTATTGTTAGAGTTTATTAGCTATAACTAGCGCTAATAAATCCTAAAAAATTCCAGCTATATATATTGTGTACTGTGCTATTAGCACTGTGTAGACACTGTGTGAAGACTTACTTGTTTTTTGATTGGCTATTATCATTTGCCATAATCTACTGAGTTTAAGTTTTCTAAACGCTAGTGGATAAACCTTAATTCTATTAGGTTTTAAACCAGCTAATCAGAAAGCAGTAATGACCCAATTGATCCAAGGATTATAAATCAATTACATCATTAATTTTGCATCAAAATGAGCTATTTGTCAGCCAATTTCATTGGCTGGATCCGGAGGAAATTGTCTATAAAAGAAGAGGGATTCCCTCTTGTATCCAGGCTTATCTTAGCTCTTCAGACCTTCAGCTTTTATCCAATCAGGATCAAAAGAACTACATTAAATCCACAAAACTCAGCTCTATCCAATGAGCTATAAATTAGTATTACAAACCTTCCTTCGCAATCCCTATCTTGCCAAAAGGCACCCAGTCATCCTAGCTACCTTTTATAGTGCATTTGACTTCCCTATCCAGCAGGCTATCCATAATGTAATAAGTATATTTAGGGTTCTTAATAAAGTAAGTACTTTATTTAAGCTTTTAATTAAGAGATAAAATAATACCTTATTAAAGAAGAACTTAATATTTAATAGAAAAGTAAAAGTACTTTATTCAATATAAATAAAGTAAATAAGAGTAGAATAAAATAAAATAATAAACTAAAATATTTAATGGACTTCTTTAAAGTTCTTATAAGAATAAATAAATAGTATAAAGAAGAGATTTAAAGGCTATAAAAGAGTATTAATAAGTATATTTAAGAAAAGTAAAGTATAAAAGCTTAAACAAATAATTTAAAGCTATTATAATAAAAATAGTCTTAGTATATTAAAGAGTAAAGATATAAGGCTTATAAAGTTATATAAGAAAAAGTATATTTATAACTATATATTAAAGCCTTAACTAAGAAGCTATAAGATTAAATAGCTTTATATAATAAAAGCCTGAATATTATAAAAGATATTAAGAATAAGCTACTATAAAATAAAAGGAAGTATTTTTAGTATACTTAGAATATTATAAAGAATTATTATAAATCTCTTAGATTTATAATATAAATATAAAGCTAAGATTAATACTTTAAAAAAGCCTAATTAAGAATACTATATATTATAAAAAAGCTCTTTATAGAATTAAGTTAAATCTATATAGAATTACTTAGAAGACTATAAGAAATTAAGGTAAAAATAAAGTATATTAATAAAATATTATATTTAATACTAAAAATCTCAATTATCTAAAGTATAATAAGCTTTTTTAATAAAGTAGCTTATATTAACCTTAAGCATTTAAATCTTTTCTTATAGTTTACTTAAGTCTTTTTTCTCTAATTTATATCTGTAATTTATAAAAAGCTTATTTTAAATAGAATATATAAAAGCAGTTAACTATATATTATTAAGCTAGCTTTCTTTTCCCTTTCTTAGTATATAATATAACATAATATAGTATAATATAAACCTAACTAAAATAACTTAATATATAAAATATAAGCTATTCTCCCTATTATTTACTAAGTTTATTAAAAAGAAAATAATACTAATAGCTATTAAGTATATACTTATAAATATTATTATAATCTTTATAATAAGATTAAGCTAGCTTACTAATAATAGTAAACATAGAAAGTTAATATATATTAGCTAAATAGCCTTTATTTTAGTTATAATTTTATTAATACTATTAATAAAATATATTTAGCTATATTTAGGTATTACTTGTTTCTTAATAATAAAGGTATTAATATTAATAATATTAGCTTTATTATTAAGAAAAGAAAGCTTCTTAAATAACTTATAAAAAGCTTAACTATTAGCTTAAATAATAAGAAAGATATAAATGTTAAAAATAAGTTATTATTTAAAGAGAAATATAATTTTTAATTTAAAGAGTTACTTAAGTATATAAAGCTAATATAAATAATAAGCTAATATAATATAATAAAGCTAAGAGAAATAGATAGAGTTTAAAAAAGGTTAAAATAAGTCAAAAAGATGAAAAAATTAAAATTAAAT
The DNA here is from genome assembly GCA_917563905.1 of Neonectria neomacrospora. NCBI lineage: Eukaryota > Fungi > Ascomycota > Sordariomycetes > Hypocreales > Nectriaceae > Neonectria > Neonectria neomacrospora. Next base: position 228,978 of record OU830649.1, on the reverse strand, counting down.
ATAAACATTAATATATAGAGTTTAAAAACTAATATAATTAAAGATCAAGAAATTAATATATAATATAATAGTTAATATATATTCAGCTTTTTATAAATCTTAAAAAACTTACCTTTATAAATCGTTATAAATTAAAGCTTTAAAAAGAATACTAAAATCAGTAAGTAGCCTTTTAAGTTTCTCGCCTCTATACTCAAAGGAGGGAAGGAGAGATTGTTCAAGGTTAGCAAATATTATAGTAGCGCAGCCGCGAACACAGGTCAAGTCTTCGCCCAAGACAGCAGCGTTGGATCAGGTAACGTGTCTCAATAAGGACTACAGGCGAATGAGTAGGCATAAACGGAAAGGAATCAGTCGCACAGTAAGGAGAATAGAGCGACCAGCCTTGATTGAGGCTGCCGTTGTTGATGATACAACAGCCCAATACGGGCCTTACTGTTGTACTCACTATGCAATCAGTCATTGAGAAACTTGTTCAGCCACGAGCGCTGAACTAATAAGCAAGTTCAAGAAAACACCGCCAGCGCTTACACCCAGTAGAGAGATCGGCAGCGTCTCTTTACACCCACCCACTTAACTACCCTATTTATCAGCCCGAGTCAATCTCCTAGCGAATATTCAACTCACCGTCTAGTGCATAGCAGGAGGTCCTGCCCAGCCCGCTACGACCTTCTTTCAATAGTTGGTCCTAACATAAGATGCCTCACATTTATAGTCCGAACTATATGTTGTTACATAAGATGCCAGGTTCGCGACCTTTAGTGCATTCAAACTAGTAGGGCTTGCATCCTATATCTACTATCAAATTAGTTACTGAAGTCTAACATAAAACAGACTCATCCATGACTATACTACACAATTATCCACTGATCTATCATCTTTTTCCCCTATTGCTGCCCTGCCCTCTGACAGAATGTGCTCCTAACGCCAGCTTGCTATATATTTTAGGTCTAAAGACTGCTTACGGCAGCTGCTAGAGCATCCTGAATCATTGGTCTTAACCTTCTTCGTGCGTGTCTTCCTGACGATTTTCACAGTAGTACAGGCGAAGAGCCCCCTACCTAGCTTCTTTATATGACCCTTCTTAGGCACATCGGCGGATTGTGGAATCGGGACATGTCCACTAGCACACCGGTTGCAAGAACCACGTGCTAAGCTGACAGTACCAGAATCTTTCCACTTCTCTTACCTTACACAGTCCCACGATCGATCTCCAGTTCCTGGATGTTTTCCTAGTGGCGAGGAACTCTATCTCACCAAACCGATAAGCGATGCTAATGCAATCAGATTTTGCAGAAGCCAATAAGATACTACCTTAACTGAAGACTTCCCCAGTAAATCTGGATTCTCCTATCTCAATGGAACTAATTTTACTCAGATGTTCTAAGTCACCTGAGTGCTGGGATACAAGGCAGCCAACATGATCATCACCGGAGATAGAGCTTGCAACTCTATCTTGCGAACACTCGGATTTTATAAGCTGATTACACATTCACTCACTTTATTAGCTGACGACCTGAAACTCAGACAGATTTGGGGGCGCTGCGGACTTTTATTTTTGCAGTGCTCGACGTGAGCGACACAGCTTCGATCGCGTATCATGATAAATGCATAGCGGTTTCTTCGTCGATCTTTCTTTCTTTCTTTTTGAACAGTGTAGAGAGCCTTTCTAGGTAGAGGTAATTGTTGCTGACGTGACTTTCATTCATAAAAGCCTACGTAACATTATTATGCAGTGTTCACCCACCCTTCCTAGGTTTCCGCAGTTCATCCCACCACCGAAACGAGCCGAAACTGATTTCAGCTGTTCATTGTATAGTACAAGGGTTTCAACACAAATCGCTTGATCATGTTACAAGTGGTCTGGATAACTCAGGACAAATCGCAGCATGATGGGTTTCATCGCTTTGCTGTTCTCGCCAATGTAGTCTGCTAATTGTCCACATGGACATCCTTTCGAGCCGTTATGGGGCATGCTTAAAAAGAAAGGAAATTACTCACTCCGAAATTGATCTGAACATACCTTATACCCAACTCCGTACTTGTCGATTTATAACAATATAATGAATGTACATAGATATGTTTGTACATTTTGCTTGTAGAGTTTAGGGTAGCATTTATTGTAAACAACCATGAGGTTTGATTGGCTTCTTGGCACCTACTCCTCCAGAAACATAAAATAGAGGAGAAAGCATGGAAAGTAAGAAGGTACGAAGAGCGAACAAGAAGATAAACTGACGACCAGCCGCGGGCGTGCTCTTCACTGCACAGTGCCATGATACAAATTTGCCCACAAGTCCTCTGTCGCTATTATGTCAAGTCTGCCTAAAACCAACCCGGTTTATGCGTAGTGCAAATTCCATTCATTGGGTTTGCTGCGATGTAAGTCTGCCTTTGCGAGTAGTGAATATGCGCCGATATGTTAAGAACGGGATAGTGTCGGTCATTACTGGAGGCAACTGCAAGCCTCTATAAAAATGCAAGGTGTTCGTGTATACAGTGCCAACAAAGCACTGAGACTTTGCCAAGCAGACGTTTGCAGTTCTACGCATGCAGTATCTGCATCCATCATCTACATTACTCTGCACGCCGACCCAAGCCAATGACTACAAGCTGGACTTAGACAAGGCAAGCTTGGATATTACCGGCGTTTCTTCCGCGGCCGTGCTGTTTGACAAGAGACTCGATAATGAATACATATGAGCGGATCGTCCCAATCCACTGTTCGCAATACACCCACGCCCCTCAAGAGTGTAAGCGACATACACCTGCTTTTCGATAAGGAAGTTAAGGTGTACCTGGTCATCGGTGACTGGCCAGATACTATGGAATTTAGCGAGGGTGCTAGGGCCTCTGAGTCCCGTCAAATGTATGTGGAAAACATTGCAAACGCCATCGATGGGCTCGGCTTTGACTGTGTTAGTGGGGCTGGCTCCTTACCCTATACAGCGCCTGCCTTCGTGCTGACGACGAGCAAATGTGGACTGGGAATATTCTGGGGGCAACGGTGAGGACTACCGGAGAATTCCGAACGAGAAGAAGATATCTAAGATCCCTTGCCTCCCTCTGCTACTGGAGGAAATCAAGAAGACCATTGGTGATAAGGAATTGTCTACTGCAGTACCTTGCCTTGTAACGGAAGTGATAGCCTACACTCTGGAGCAGATCGTAAGGATGAATAGCGCAGTGAGCTTTGTCAATGTAAGTCGCTGGATCTGGTTGGTGGTTGGATATGGGCCTGGACCTGGCTCCAGTGCCGTATAATGCTAACGTGACTCTAATGGCTAGGTCATGAGCTACGACTTGATGAACTGATGAGACAACCGCAAGACCTACTACACGTTCGTTATCAGGACTCTCGCATGCGTCAATGACTGCATTGCATAATGCTTTGATCTAGCTAAGCTTAGCTTCAGTGTTTCATTCTACGCCAATTGTTTTACCACCAAGCAAGTAGTCACATGTGATCATGCGACCGGCTGTGCGGAGCTGCTCGAAGCCGCTGGCGGAAGCGACACCGGTCTTTCAGGGGCAGTCATGTTCGAGTCCAAGAACTTTGATAAGGTGCTGCAGAAGTTGACTTTGACCAGTGACAGCTCCTGCGGTGCAGGCATCTTGTTTACATATGGTGATGCTGTGTGCTGTAGTTAAGACGGATTCTGGTGAGTTGAGCTCTCCCCTACCCCCCTTTGCCTTGTCTATGGCTTGGACGTTCCAATCTGGTGCCTTCCAAGCTGGTGTGTGCAAGAATACATATTAACAGGGGCTTCTGTAGCAGGACCACGATGGAGTATTGCAGGGCCGGCTGTCAGTCAGCGTATGGGCGGTATGAGGGCCCTAATGTAATCAAGTCCTTCCAGAACGCCATCAAGCACGGCAGAACCGACTCGACGGCGGGTGCTCAGTGGTACTAGGATACGGTTACCAAGCTCTTTTGGAGCTGGAACACAGCTGGTCTAATCATAAAGAAATTCGACGCCCTTTTCGACTGGGGGTTGGCGGATGCATGGCCTGGAGCTTAGGAGAGGATAGTCACGACTGGGTCGCTTGAAGGCTTTACAGCGCGGCTACGATCGCTATACGGAGTGAAACAAGTGAAGGAAGAAGGGACGTAAGCGCTCACATCTTATCTTTCGATGCATGTACTCTACTACACTGTAGTGAATGAATAGTAAGAAACTAGTAATGCTAGTTTGGGCTTCTTCGTCCCAGTTCTGCGCGTATTCAGCGTGAGAGACTGCAATTATGACTGATGTGGAAATAGCGGGATACTCAAGGACTGCTTCTGGCCCCCGATTACCTGAGCATCTGACTTACTAACTAGTTCAGAACTTTTACCACAACCAACGTCCTGAGTCCCTACGTTAAGAATTAGAAGAAATATAGCAAAGCTGATCCGACTCTAAACCCTGAATCTGGCTATTCCCTGGATATTACGTAGATGTTTAGGTAGTCGGAATTGCCAGCCATAGTTTGGGGTTTAGCTTGGTGTAGGGACCCATCCACCTTTCCTCCTCCAAGCACCAGTCTTTTACCACAAACACCTACCTCGTTCAAAGAATACACCGGTGTCCATGTGGGTCGTAGTTTCAGGAGAAGTAGAAGAAAATAGGAAAGGAAAGCCAGAGGATACAACTCAAACGTCAAAACACCTAGCAAATGTATTACATTCCGACAGAACTTCAGCGTTCACCTCGCCAATAAGACATCGGACTGAGCCATAGAATGTTTGCGAATTCAGTTTACTCTGTATTCTGTTTTACAGTGGAACTGTCCAGGTGAGTTTTCAGAGAGCAGATGCAGATTTCTGTGCGTAATGGTACGTACTGCACCCTCATCCGCTGCTTGTCTTCAGTGCAACTCGACTTTTTCACGTTCCAGCTTGAGTGCGCTTGCATCACTGTCCTACAAACCGAGGGCGGCGTCTAAGTCAGTCTTCAACCTTGCTACATGTTTGCGTTTGTGACAAAGCAAGAACCGTTATCACGGGAACAGCGTAGGGTAACTGAAGTGTACAGTGATGTGCAGAGTAACGTTTAGGGTGACGTACAGGGTAACGTTGAGAGTAGTAGGGACTTTGACGCAACAAGCGTAGTATACTAATCCGAATGCCTCCGAGACGTGGGATGTAACACAACCTGGTGTGCAGTTACTCGCATAGCATCAACGACTCAAGACAAGAGTAAAAGGTTGCAAGGTACAGCACACGGACTCCTCGCACGTCGTCCCCCGAGGCCCTAGAAAGCCCTAGCCTTCGATATGCACACTAATCTCGAACTCTCTGACGAGTCCCTGCCATCTTCATGGGCTTCGGATGATACGCCTTCGATGGCAAAGACAATTGATCGCAAATCAGGCCGTTCTCCTGCCTCCGGCATTTGATAGACTTCCCAGGGCCACATCATGTCTTCTGTAGCATTCCACACGCGAGCTAACGAAATGTCAGATTCATGGCCCATTGCTAGGAGCCACTATATTTAAGCTGTATTTGGGGCACGCGTAGTTTATCAAGCATTCTTAACTGAATTCGAGAGGGTCCACATCTCCTCGTACTCAGCAGCGCTCAGGTTATCGTACAGCAAGCAAGCAGGACCACACGGTTGCAGAAGCGGACCGTCAATCACATCACCATCCATAACAGCAGCCAGGTTCGTACAGCTGGCAGAGACGCCCTCAGCCTAAATCACCACCAAACAGTTAGTATCGCCTCGGCAGTTCTAGCCTGGTTCTGCTTCTTCTCACCATTGTTAATAACTAGGTCCGATGACGGTGACAGCCCAAGACTCCTGGGCCAGATCTCCGCGACAGAGATTGAGCTCCTCCTGGGGAACTTTGCCGGGGGCATTAAACTCCCGTCGGCCGTAGAGAACGGCTCTCTGGCCTGTGGAGTTAACCTCTTGGATCTCTACATGAAAGAAAGGACTGGCCGAGCCCACGGCACCCCTGTTTGCAAAAGTGCCGATGCCGTGGGACTGGCACTACTAGGCGAAGAAGTAGGCGGTCAGGGCACCGCCGATGGCTTGAAGGGGGAGAAGCCATGATGGTATAGATAGAATGAAGTGTTTATGAGTGATATGTCGGTGTGTAAGTGTTTCTTGTGTTGGAGGAGTTGCGAGGATGCCCTAGGAAATAAAATCCTGACCACTGGAGTCAATCGTTTTGTTGTCCACCGCGTTGTTGTCACCCTTTGTTAAGACGAGCTCCTTGCATCACCAATGTCATGAGAAGAGTATAGCATAGAATTTTGAACCTGAAATTCCTATCTCCATCTTTCTAGTGAGTCATTTAAATGACCCTATGGACCATGAGAAGTGGTCTACCCGATAGCCAGCATACAGATGCTGCTCAGCATTTTCTCTGCTCTTGGTTGGATGAAAAGAAGCGAAGACATCTTGAGCCAGACAGTCAATTACCATCTGAAGGTCCAAGCTGTGGTTAACAGAGTACGCCGAGAAGGGAGTTGAATATGGCACGGCAGACAGCTGCTGGTCGAAGGTCAAAACTTTGGGTCATTGGCTTGGACAAACTTATCGCTAGTAGCCCGAAGGATCGTCGTATTTCGATCCCTTATCATAGGATGTCACTGTCAGCACCTATATCCGTACACGCAGGTAATAATCCCCGCCCCGTATAATCTCTCAGTCGAGTGCTGGTCGATGCACGCGGAGGCTATGCTATGCACACACAGCCACCAACGTTTCAAGATCGGCACAGCTAGTACAGACAGGGGTGAGCTAGGTCAGCATGCAGGGACTCACTCGCTGAATGAGGGCGCAGAGAATTTTGCTGGAAGCCGAGTAATTGTACATGTCTATTCATTGATGTTATGTTTTATTTTTTACCTCTTGGTCGTCAGGCTATGCCAGCCGGCTCTCGAATCAAGCGAGTTGAGACATGTAACCCAGGATTCCTCTACAAATCTTGTTAGTAGAGGCGTCTTGAGAAAGGTTCTGCATAATACTGCCGGCTCATCTCAATCCTTTTCTTCTCAGCTGCCCCCTTGAAGATAATCGCCGTGGATTTTTGATAGTCGAGCCAACCCTGCAAACCCTCCACCTTGAGTAGGATCATCTCACAGCCACGCTGCGATTTGAACTGGAACCAACAAACAATCTTAAAATACGTCACCATCACGTACGCTGTTAGCGTTGATCGTTCAATTATTACGTCGCTCAAAGCGTAGTAGTTCCAGCTATGACATGGATTTTAACAACTACCACTGACACCTTGACGAGACTTGGGCCCCTCGCTCCGTCCTATTGAACGTCCCAATTAATATCTCCATTCTCGCGATACGCCAAACTGCCATGGAATCGGAGTTTACAGTTCCCCATTTACCGCTTCGAGATGATTTCCTACAGACAGTCACGCTCATAATGGCAGGTCAATCAATAGTCACAGAGGGAGCACCATCGATACAACTCTATCAACTAAACCGGGACGTGACTGCGATGCCCCAAAAAAGATCATCGGCTGGATTTCAACGTGTTGAATGGCCTAGCCCCGAAAGATCTAAAGGCATCTCATCGCCCAAGCAGCAGAACGAGCATCTATTCTACCTCGTGCACCCAGTAAACGCACGATACCGCAAGGACTTATCTACATACTATTAATATCCGCGTCTCCTGACATGCTTGGAAACGTCCACCTCGAGGTGTCCAAGACGCTGCTCCAGAAGTCTGAGTTCAAGATGATACTGAGCACGAACAAGACTTCGGCAGATGATGTGCTCTTTTACAAGCAAGCCCAGTAAACTCTCTTTAGCATCAAGCTAAGATGGGCGGGCGGCCAGTATTAGTGGATCGTTTCCAATGGACACGAGGCATTCTATGACAAAGGAAAGGATGATGAGCATAAGTTAGTTGTCCCCGCTCCTCTGAAAAGGCAAATACGGGATGCGTTGGCCACATTGTGGGCGTTGAGGCTTTGGCACGATACGGCTGAGAGCAAAGCTGCTAAGAGAGAAGGTGAGATGAAATCTGCAAAGAGACAATTCACGTCTATTAGACTAATACACTTACTAGAATTGGAGAATCTGACAGAATCTTCGACGCTTTCGGCCTATCCAGATATGAAAATGGCGAAAAGAACGGGAGCTCTTGGGGCTGCTGCTGGGGCAGGAAGGGGCTGATTAATTTAGCTTCGCGGACCTCTTAATTTGAATATCAACTCTTATCTAGAATCGGTCGCATTGAACATATAGTGCTGAAAGAATTGACTCGGGTCGTTATCGTTGTATAATTTCTTCTCGCAAGAGGCAATGATAAATCTGCCTAAAATCTTCGATTGGGGCCATGGATTAGCTATCAAAGATGCCGTTGGGAGTATCACTAAGGGCCGGAGATAGGTCTCGAAATGTTGACGTAGGGTCGAGGGCTCTGGAAGTCTTGCCTGTTAAAAGTGTTAAAATCTTGGGGAAACTGATATCTTAACTCTGTGACAGCAGCAGCTCGCCTTTGATAGAGCGAACAGCCTATTGATAGTAGGGTCGTGAAAGAGTTCTAGAGGACCAAGATGCAGAGTTTGCTCCGAGCTCTTGGATCAGGTAGTGAATAATCCCTTTTCAGTGTTCTCAACTATAGGTACCTACCTTGGTGTGTGCTACTAAGAGTGACTCCTTCTAAATACATGTCATCGGTTCCCCCAAGGCAAAGACGTGTTTTTAGTAGCCATATAATCTTATTTAAGTCAAGATTTAAATATGTCAATAACAGACTTTACTTCACGGCATCTATACACTTAACTGGAATTGAAACTTGACAACGACCCGCTCCTCAGAATCAGCTGGCCCAATATGCTCCAGGCTAAAAAGAAAGGGCTCATCCTCAAGTCTTGGGTTGTTTGAGTTTGTTTTTCAGGGTTGCATTCTAGAAGACATAGCAGCTGTAACTCCGCGCTTCCTTGACCAAATCGCATCTCGCGGAAACCCAGTTTCGAGTATTGAATTTGCCCACTTCGAGAGCCCCACATACCTTGTTTCCAATCAATTTGACCCCTTCCTTCGACAATATAGCATCCTCTAGCATATTCTTTCTGGAATTTATACATCCAATGCTATATTACGAACCTAGCAGTATACTGTTCGCTTTATCAAGGGTGAGTTACTACTGCTACGTAGTGAAATCAAGTCTTGCGAGCCAATGCAGTGTAACGCTCGTGCTTTGTGATGTTGAAAGAAGAGCGGATCAAATGTTTTATAGATGTTCTTACGGTAAAGGCTTCTAACTATTTTTAAACCATCAAAGTGGCTTGCTCCCATCATTACATCAACGAAATGCGGAATACAGCACTACATACTACGATTCTCGCGCCGGTCCAATTTCGTCTACTAAACGCTCATATACTAGAAACAGTTGGTGTTAATGTCGACATTACGAGATAGTAATATATACAATGAGGTTGGTTTTGAGATTTTACGACGTCCTTCCATATGCAAGCTCAGGTTGCTTTCATGTCTTGATTTGGCTTCTTGTTAATGGTCTGCAGTGTACCATCAGCCACCTGTATTGACTAGGAGTTCGGCCACCAGTTCCTGTATGGGGTCTAGGATATCATGTGCTTTCAATTGGTAAGGAATGCAGCTACTGCCGTGATCTCTATAGCGTTCAAAGGATGGATACTCAGCCCAGACAAATCTTACTTAAGAACAAGTCCGACGGTCACTCTCAAATACTCATGTCTCAAGTTTAGACAAGGGCATAATCCATTTCGACAGAGCATCTGCACCAAGCTGTTATGTCGGTTAGGCATAGAAGAGCTTATGCTAGGCATGTAGAGTTGAGTATACCGATCTGCTCATTTAACTCTATACTCTGCCCAATATCGCTTGGCGCCACTACGGACACTGGCTCCATAGATTTGTCACTACTGGCATCATGTCTCACATCATCTTGGAAATGAAGTTCCTGTCTGACACAAAGAGGACAGAGCTAGAGACGGAATTAAACGTACAACAATAATGTCAAAATAAACAAGTATAAACTAACACGTCAAAAGAGAATAGATGTGTTCTTTTTCTTCTGGTCTATTTATTGCGCCTGTATCTTAGTGTCTGTCTCAAACACGTGAAGGTTTGGTGCCGCTGTATTAACAGAGGAGTATCCCTTTTTGTTACTCCTGCAGTCCTCCTTGATATAAGACCCTCACTTGATGCTGTGCTTATTGCTCTGTGTATGCAGGGTAACGAGACTTTGTGAGTTCTACTTTTATGGACATGAATAGGACTATGGGCACGACCATTCTGTCTCCTTGCTGAACCGCAACACTGCCACCTCCCCTGCCTACGATTCTACGATCAGAGCGGAGGCGCAAGGACGAGGTGGTGTTTACTACAATTATGTTCGGGTTCGCGGTTCCTTGGGGAAAATCAGCTCCTGGTCAGTTGGCCAGCCGAGGTCTCCCCAAGCTTTCAGCCACTGGGCCCCTAACTTAGCACCGACAAGGTGACGGTCTCGTCCATCAACTGGCTGGATCAGACACGCGTTGCTCTAGCCTAGGCCGGCCCCCTGGGCTTTCTTTTCGTTGGTACCTCTTAGGGATAAACACGCCCATATCATTGTCCTTGATGTCAAGAAAGCAGTTACGATAGTAAACATGACATTCTCAACATCTATTAGATTAATATTATTAAGACCTGGTGGCTAAATATACTCTGGGTCTCAAATAGGACCATCTTATATGCGTATGATAACATCAATTGCTGAAACGGAGAATCCGATGTATCTAAGCGTTGAGCATGTGTAAAAAAGGGAAATTCTCATCGAGCCAAGTACCTATCTCTACAGTCCATGCAATCCTGCGATGTAAAAAGCCGCGATGTAATTCATGTATAGAGAGAAAGGAATACATCTGGGTGCATGAGCATCCTACCCATCTAACAGTTGACAAGGAAGAACGACCGTCAAACCCCATGGGAGCGAGACTTAGCAGCCAGTCGCTTCCTGCTTCACATGATGACATAGTTTGAAAACAAACCAATCAGTAGTCTTATACTATAGCTCTAGTTAGCACAATAACTCTAGCGTGGCCATTCCATATCTAATCCAATGCAGACAGATACTGGTACCTCATTGGCTGGCTTAGAGTAGCAAGTTCACGTGCAATTGCTCGTATCTATGGTTCCATTTGTAACCGCATCTGTGTTTGCCTTGCTGCTAGGCCTTGAGACTTGAAAGTCAACCTCGTCGTTGTACTTCCTTTTAGCTGTCCGCTCCATCTAGGGCGTGTTGCTGCTACCACAAGGTAAAAAGAAAACACAGTTCTCGTTGTTATACTGTAGCTTCTCGCTACGGTTCTTGACGTATCTTGTCGGAAACAAAATCCAGGCAGAGTCTGCAAAACACATCAACTAAAACAGACAACGAAACAATGTCGAGACATTTTATGCCACTACTCTCATGCTCTTTGGTTTAGTATAGAACTAGGCATACAGATATATAAAGCAGAATGACATCAATGTCATCAAGCTATGTTGAAGGCTGGTAGGCTGTACGTTCACCTAATAGTACCTATGATGATATCACACATAAGCTCAGACCCCTTCTCTGGTCCTAAGTCAACGTTTGCTGATATCGCAGATTTCCCGAGCTTTGATGGTTTTCTTTTTTCTCTGGACTCTTCACCGGCTCCTCCTAGCCTTTCGACTAAACGCCCTTGCTCGTTATACCCCAGACTGTACACAAACAAGAAGAACTTGAACAGACTTATCTATCACACAAGTACACAAGCCCAAGCACCACTTTTATTATCATTGCATGGTTTTCTTTGCTCGCATGGACAGTATACAGAAGCATTTGTACAAAGCGAACAAGCCAGGTGGTGATAATTGCATATGGAATACCCAAGAGCTGTATATCCTCCTATCCGGCAATTTCGTCACCCATATCATCAATTGTACCCTAAGGCCATACAGCGCAAGAGAAGCTCGGTACGTAAATCAAGGCGAGGGCTGGTCTCAACTAACACGGAAGAATCCTTGGCGTCCGAGCTGCAAAACAACGTATCGCACTGTTAGTCAACTGATGGAACACCGAGGTTTGTCACGGAAGGCGGTGAACGATTCCATCCACTTAGAATCATGGGTCAAATGCCTAGACTCAAGCCGGGACTCGATTAATGCCGCCAGGCCGTGCCTTGGTGTGATCATCAACGCAAGGCACGCGGGAATATCCAACATATAGAAAGTCATGAATGACTCCTGGAGGACTGCTTAAGTGCTGAACATAAATTGGACAACTGAAAGAGGAAGAGTAGTTACAATACAGCAGGATTACTATCTTCTGTTATAAACCTAAAATCTATAGAAAGGGAGACATATTCCCTAAAACCCACGACGACCATATAGGAGTCACTTTTTGTAGTTGAAATGTTCTTGGGGAGGGTCCATTTTGCGCCGATGTGTGTAAGAATCAGGGCTACTACAGATAGGACAGTCTTGGATCACATAATAGGCCTAATAAGAGATGAGCCCTGGCCGAATCTTGAGAATGAAGAACATAAATAGGGATGGAATTGATGAATGTACGCAATAATTGAAACAGAGCTAAGAAAAGTCTAGCGATGGGGAGCTTTGAGAAATACACAACAGAATGGATGTAAGCCGGAAGCAAGTATAATAGTAACAAGGAAATAAGTCAAAAGAGTATAGCTGCATTCAGGGGTATGGTTATAACATGGCCAAGGATTATTTTCTGCCCTAATATAATCCATCCTGTGAAAGATTATTTGACCAAGCTCCAGCTAATGTAAGGTCTCTCTTCTTATTCACTTGAACTCAGGTCTTGCAGTTCCTACTGTAAATGCCGAAGCCCTGTAGGTTCTGAGCCAAGTAAAGTTAGATGTCTCTGGCACTGCACGGTGCGGAAAAGGGCAGATATCCTTCATCTGAAGGATGCCCTCTCGAGAGAGGAATAGGTGATACCTATGCTGTGCTTCAGATACGCAGTAAGCGATGGTGAGTTGTTTCGGGCTGGTCTCCCAGCGTTCCCACATTAATTGCAATATGGCCTATACTGTTACAGCTGAGCTGTTATCTAGCGTGAACATTAAGACGTCCAGTTTCGTGAAGCGCTCGCGTATACTTGCGGTGTCGGCCGTCGAGAAATGATAGAATGAGGCTAGCATAATGCAAGATAGTAGTAAGTATGAATAACCCAATATCAGGGAATGACCAATGGCGGTTATCTGTGAGACAAGACTCAAGTGTACTTAAGCTACACGCAAAACGCTCTTAAAACACCACTCTCAAGAAACACGAAGTAAGATGAACGCTTGACCGTCGCATATCACATAAGCCAAGATCTCTAGAAGAAACCATCTTTGTGACATCTGAAGCTATTATATATCTGAAGAGCAGTTTTCCTTCATTCTCTGTTTTATTATTTTCCCCTTCTCCTTCCTTTGCCTCGTTTTTGTGTTTATGCTTTGTTCCATTATTTGCTGCTGTTTTCTTTCCCGTTTTCCCCTGTCTTCTTTGTTCTCTTCTGTACTGGGTAAGATTATATTATCTATCAAGAGCGAACAATGAGGTGATTTGAATTTATCGTCGTGCCCCAAGCCAGGAGGCAGAAAAGCGTTAACTTTCAGTAAGAAAGCCTCATCATTACGGAAACGCCAATATAACTAAAGGCAGGTTCGTCTTGCTAAACAATCAACGTAGAACACATGCTATCTGTATTAGGACGGTCTCTCGGTCGACACACGATCAGACCATAAGGAAAGATACAGACTAAGGCGAAAAGAACACAGTCGATCAATCAAGGACAATACTGCATGTACAGTAGCACCGACCCGAGCTAACGTGTGATAACACAGCGAAGCGCGGAAACTTAAAGGCTTCCTCCACCTAAGATAGTCTCCTGTAGTTCCAAACCTGGGCTTAAGCCTAGTTTTGGAGGGTCGTTAGAGGTGGCGTTGGTGTATCGAAATGTGCAAGTAGGAACAGAGGCACACTATCTTTGTGTATTCTCTGTCGATTAAAGGCGCCTAGGTGTTTGGAATAAGGTACCAGACATGCAGTTATACTCCGGTCCAGTAAATAGGATACATGCAAGAGCTCTGATCGAGTTGTCTGTCTAATACATTGCAGGACAAGTGACGAGCCTGTTGCCTAGTAGTAGTCGACGATAGCCAGGAGTGGAAGGGCTCACATCTCGCTGGCATGCTGACACTGGCGCTCACTTAGATACAGTAGTCAGACAGAATCCCCAAGAGACAGAACTTTTCATGCAAGTACTGCATCACCCTACGTGGACGATGATTCTCTTCTCCATAGATTCCCTCGAAATCAGTGCAGTTCGAAGGATGGGATGGATAAATGCTACAAGCACGAGAAAGTCTTGTTTGCGCTGAGACCTAGTCACCATCTCTGTCTCTAGGCGGTTGAAGGGTTGGAATGCAGTGAAGCTGGTGGCACTGCAGCAATAGCTAAGCGGACCTCGCTGATGAGCTTGAGTTCGCAATCAGTTTCTCAGCCAGTGTTTTCTCATTGTGTATCAATGTATCGTACACTGGCTTACACTAGCACTTTCCCTGTAGGCGTTTGTCGTATTAGTCACACACAATCTTCCTATCGAGTCCCGCATCCAAGCCATATGCCATCCCATTCGTGTCAGGCGGTGACTCTCATCACCCATCTTTTCACTATGAAATGGTATTTTTTTGACGTCTGGATAGCGGTCAGTCAATCTCTGTTCTCATTCAGAACGCTAACACTCCTTATCTTGGATGTATTCAGGTTGTAGTGAGCCCCTGTTCTCCAGGTGTTTGCATTCTTGCTTATAGGAATGTACGTGTTTGTCTAGAACTAGTTGTATATTTCTTTCATGCTCAGAGACTTGCCGGTGCTACCTCAGAATGCCTCCATGAGCAGCTGATTGTACCGCAGCTCTATTTTGCCGCGTTCGAAGGGTTTTGGTCGCTCCTAGCACCGGATGGTCACTAGAAGCCCGTCCACGGAGGCTCAGCAGGAGCCCGCATAGGTCGGTGACTGAGCAATAGACTCTGGCGGGGCTAGGAGTTGGCCATGTTGCAGCCACGATGCAACCTGGACATTCCCAGCCAGCGATTCTATTGGGTTTGTCTTAAGCGAGAACTGAGGGCCGGTTGTTGGAAGTGCCTGGGCACTGGGAATGGCCTGGTATAGGCCCTACTACTGGCTGGCAAACTGTTTAAAGCACTGCTGCCATCCAGCGCTGTAGCAGTGCTGGCACATATCCGACAGGTTGGGGTCGCAGGAAGAGGCCAAACGCCAGTCACCAACGACTTGTCAGGAGAGAGCTGCGCAGTCGGAGTCAGCTCCGTCTCAGCGCCAAGCCATAATATGCCACTAAGGTCCAGCTCGTTCGAAGCCAGGGCAGCAGTATCCCAACCACTCTGGTCAATGAAAGCTTGAGGAAGGTTATTGTCAGACATCGCGCCGTGTTCGACCAAGATAGAAGCGCTGAGTTGCAGGGTTTACTTGAGGCAATCTAGCGCCAAACCATCTGGATTGAGACGGCCTAAATCGAGACAACCTGGGTCAAGGTGACTAAAATTGAGATATAGAAACAAATGAAAACTTAGCCATAATATCACAGCAACAGTAGGATTTCCATAACCCATATCGCTACTGGAACAGTTTCTCTAAAGGCGCTTGCATCTTCATCCTAGAGTTTAAGGCTAATAGTGATTTGATTGACCTCTCCCTTCTTCCCCCTTCCGAGGTTTCATTGCAGTTCCTCAACTCTTGCATGCTTATGTGGGTCTATAACACCGTGTTACAAAATAGTGTAAAGATAGCTTCGATGAATTAACTTCTAGAACCCTGGATGTCCGTAACTTTAACATTGTTCTTTCTCAAAATAGAGCTAGTATCCATTTAAAATCAGTTCAACTGACTTTGACAGCTGATCAATTATGTGCCTTTGTCTGAGTTGTACCCCAGGAGCTAGTACTCATCAACGTTCTTCACAGATGGTATGCATATGGCAAGCTTATGTCGCGTGAGTGGGTTGTATGGAAAATTTACGATGCGTAATGCACTGTATACGTGAGGCAATGGAACCTTGTATGAATGAAGAGCTGACGATTTGTTTGTTAAACTCTGCACCCAGAAAAGTCAAGAGCCTCAGATGCCGCTGTTGTTTACTTCTCCCGCTCCACCCGTTCCACCAGGTTGAGCAAGGCCATACCAGAAACTTTCAAAGCCTCCCTACACACATCCAGAACGTACACGACCACGTCAGCAGACAGAGCCGCCACATCCCGATGCTGAACAATTTTCATGTACAACAGCAACACACACAGCAGTAACACGCACATCAACCACATTTTCAATCCCAACACGTACAGTACGCTCACACATCCCCGCCCCACCGGCTATGCTGGCCCTGGCCTCAAGGGCTCTCCCTTGAACCCCCTTTGCGTCTAGGGTTTAACAGGTAAGACAGGCATTCTTCAAAGAAAACAGAACGAAATTGAGTAGGGTAGTTGCGGCTACGCTCATGGTTAAAACCAAGGGCTGGCACCTTGGTCCTTTTAACAAAAAACTCGAAACCCTACGAAATTGAGTAGAAGAGGCATTCTCCTAATGGTATCCGACCATTAACAGCACCTTTATCAGGCTTCAGAGTCGCCTTCTTGATCTGCAATGCATGACGGACGAGTTCATCCCTAAGACCGACGAGGCTAGCGTAAAGTTTCGAGAGGAGATCACGAGCATTCAAAGGTCTATTGAAGCATCTAAGCCACATCGACTACTTCCAGGCTCTCTTGTCATAGCCTGTACCAGCGAGTACTTTGAACATGCAGCGGCGATTAAAATAGGTGGTGCGAGAAACATAAAGTTCCATTGAGGTTCTTAGAGTAGGACTTGGCTTAGGCAAAAGAAGTTATGCTTGACATATGGTCGGGACCCGCCTTTCCGCACGGCCCCCCATTCTGCGCACAAAGACAGCGATTTCAATTAGACTTTAATATTACATTTCTCTATAAATACTATAGAAAATAACTAGCTAAGCTTAGAATATAAAGATTATATTATCTAGGTTTAAACTATTAGCTTATTTAGTTATATTTCTTATTAAAGCTAATATAATAGCTATTTTCTTTTGCTTTTTTAGTTTAAATCTTACTTTTACTTTCTTAATCTCTTCTATTATAGGAAAAGCTATTATTAGGTTAAATTTAACTATTTTCCTTTTTATAAGCTATTATAACTCTAATTAATCCTTAAAATATATATATTTTTATTTTAACTTAGTATTTTTTATAATCTTAAAGTTTAATAGTTTATTTATATTTCTTTTAATCCTTTAAATAATATACTAAATATTAATTAAGCTATTTTATAATTAATTAAGCTATAAAAATATATTATTCTTATTCTTAAGTATATATAAAATCTTATCTTATATATTTTTATAGTACTTTAAAGTACTTAAGGTACTTAAGGTTACTTTTAATTATAATAATTATATAATAATAACTATATATATTATTAGCTTTTCTATATTAATTAATTATATTTTTAATTTAAAAAATCTACCTTAGATATTACTCTTATTTATAGCTTTTTCTAAGGCTTTTTTATATATTTTTAGAAAGTATTTTTTTAAATAAAAATAATAATTAAGAAAAAGAAATATTAATAAGCCTTTAGTTAAAAAGTATACTTTAAAGAAGTAAATATACTTATATTAAGTAGCTATATAATATATAAGCTATAAAAGAGTAAATAAAGGATTTAAATTTAATAAAATAAAGCTTTAAACTAAAATTAAGCTAAAATATAATCTAAAAAGCTATTAAGGATTAAAAGCTATTAAGTAATTACTTTTTCTAGTTTTATTTTTATAATAAATACTTTCTTAAGTTACTTTTTATAGATAAAGGTATTTATAAAGTTAGTTTTTATATAATTATACTTTTAAGAAGGAATTTCCTTAGAATATTATTATTCTTAAAGATTAGCTTTAGTAAATATTATATATAGAGTTAAATACCTTTTTTAAGTATTAATAGCCTTTAAGATTAAGACTTAAGTATAATAATTACTTTTTATAATAGTTATTTAATAAGTTAAATTTATACTAAGGACTTTTTTAGTCTTTATTATACTTTTAATAAGATTATATTAATTTAAATTATAAATATTAATAAAAATAATAGACTTTTTATATATTTATTATACTAAAATAATATACTATAATTAAATTACTTTAAGAGTAGTATTTTTAGAATAAATAGCTTTAAAAGATATAAATAATTTTAATTTAATATTAAAGTTATATAAAAGAAAGTATAAAACTTAATAATATTTAATAAGATTATTAATATAATTAAAGTTAAATATTTTCTATATAACTTTATATATATTAAACTATAAAAGAGTATAATTATCTAATTTTTCTTTTAAAATCTAATTAACTAATAAGTATTCTTAAATTAATAATAATCTTTAACTCTTAATATATACTATTTTCTTACCTTTTATACTATTCTTTTAACCTTAAATATATAATACCTTAATATTATAAAGCTTTATAAAACTATAAATTAACTTACTATTAATATTCCTTTTAAGAATTTCTTTATTATAGTCTTTTTAGTATTATAGAAGGAACTTATTATATAGGTTTAAATTTATTTAGAAATTATTTAATAATATTATATTATTATAATAGTAGAAGAATTATAATTATGCATTATGCGAAAAGTGCGCGGAATGGGGGGTCGCGCGGAATGGTGGGTCCTGACCTTAGTAGTTGGGGCTCTGCTTTAAAAAGGACGAAGGGTATAACTAATACCTCGCGAAAGAGAGTTTTGGGTAGTAGAGTAATTCGAGGAGCAATTCGAGGAGCAGCGGTAGTTATTAGTCAAGGGTTATGTCAAGGGACATGTCAAGAGGCACTATCATATACAGCACTCCCTGAGAGGCAATAGGGATAGGGCCCCAGAATGTTGAGGGTACTAATTGAGACTCCTTACCCAAGACACATAGAACGTCCAGAGAGCCAAGCTTAGCTGTAAGATGGCAAGCGAGGAAGTCAGTCGAATCCAATGCCAGAGTTTCAAGGGCACTGTGCCTACATCAACGTTAAGCACTCACCGCTTACACGCTCTAAGTGCAGTGGATGTGCCAGTACCAAGAAGAAGCTTTTATAGGAGGCTTAGGTAGTTGCCCTATATGTGACGGTTAGGTCTATCCTAAGGGTATAGGGTAGGTCTAAGGCGTGAGGTATATGATCTAGTAGATTAGGATATTATAGTAAGTAATATAGGTTTTAGTCTAGTAATATGCAAAAGGTAGTTTTATATAACTAAGTGTATTAATAGCTAAAGGACTTAAGGTCTTAGATTTAGTGCTAAGTAAGTACATATATACCATAAAGGGATTATTAGATTATAATAGTAATTTAAGTAATTTATAGTTCTAGATTATAATATATTTATAGTAATCCTCTTATAATTAATAGTTATTTAAGGGATTATTAAATTATATTAGTAATCTAAGTAGTTTTATTATAATAAGAAAGAAAAACGTAAGTATATTATAATTCTATTAGTTATAATTACTTAGTTTTAACTTAAGTTATAATATTATATATAAAAAGGTAAAACAGGAAATAATTTTAAATAGTATATATAAAAGCTTTATATCTTTTTAAATAGTAATTAAATATGTTATATTAAACCTTTTTTATTATACTTAATAGAATATATAAAATAAACTAAATCTAATATATAGCTTATAAAATACTTAGTAACTTTAATTATATGGTTAAGATATTAAGTATTCCTAAGTAAATACTAAAGGTAAAATATGATATAATATAATATAATCTTTATAAATAGTTAGTAAATTAACTAAGTCTATATTTAAATAACTTATATATAATCTACTAATATATAATAAAGTAAAGATATATTTAAAGAAAAAACCTTTATAGATTCTTAGTAAGTACTTAAAGAGTAAATTCTTTTATTTATTTTAACTTTATTATTAATTATACTTTCTTTAACATAGTTATTATACTTAGTTTTAATATATAACTTATTATTAAATATAATCTTTAGTTATTTTCCGGTTTTCTTTTATCTTTAGAGTTATTCTTAACTTTAGAATGAATATTTAAAAGTTATATTAGTTATTATTATATATAAGCTAAATATAATATACCTCTATTTAATATTAATCTCATATTAAAGTTTAAGTTAATTACACTTTATAGCTTACTTCTTAAGTATTATAATTTTACTATTAATATTCTTATAAAAAGTAATTATATTTAAAGTTAGTATTAAGATTTAAAGCTTTACTCTTACTTATATTATAAAAGACTAAAGTTAACTAACTTAAATAAAGCTTAAAAGTATTATAACTTAATTTAGAACTAAGTAATTATAACTAATAGAACTATAGCCTGTTTACTTTTTCCTCTCTATTATAGAAGAATTACTTAGATTACTATTATAATTTAGTAATCCCTTACTAAAGAACTAACTATAAAAAGATTACTATAAATATACTATAATCTAAAACTTGAGATTACTAGAATTACTACTATAATTTAATGATTTAAACATAAGTATATATACACTCACTTAGCATTAGATTAAGGACCTTAAGCCCCTTAGCTACTAATATACTTAGTTATATAAAACTACCTTTTATATATTACTAAACTATAACCTACCTGTATTACTTACTATAATATTCTAATTCACTAGATTATATACCTTATACTTTAAACTTACCTTATACCCTTAGGATAAACTTAACTATTATAAAAAGGCTATATTAATTAGTATTTAAAGTAAGTATTCAACTATAATAAATAAAAAGTATAAAGCTTTCTTTTTCCTTTTTTAACTTTAATAAATAGTTATATATAATATTTCTTTATACTTATTTAAAAGCTAACTTACTATATTTATTAAAGTTTTTCTTATTTTAAACTTAAATAAGTATAAGCTTAGAATAACATATATTTACTATTAAGATTCACTTATATTTAACTAGCTTTAGTATAAAGATAAGTTTTTCTTTTAATTAGATCTAATAAGAGTAAAATATATAATTAATAGACCTATAATTAAGTAATCTTAAGTATAAACTTCTATATATATTTATAACTTTATAGTTTCTTAATAAATATATTTTAATTATAGGTTTTAGAGATATTTTAAAGTAATACTTATAGGATATAACTTAATATAATTTATATAAATATTAATATTAATATTAAGAAGTTTTATAAATAGTAATATATTAATTTTTACTAAGTTATATAATAATATTATTAAGAAAAGGAAACTAATAATTATATTAATTACTAAAGATATATACTATTTAAAGTTAATATTAATTAATAATTTAATAAATATTAAATTCTTATTTTTATAGTTAATTTATAATCATTTATAGAATAGTAATTTAATTATCAGAAATAACTAAAAGGACTTTTAGGATTTATAATATTATCAAAAGAATTTAATTAAATCTTTAAAGAAAACTGGTTTATTAAACTTATAAATAAGGATATTTTGAGTTAAGTTAATAATATAAATAGAAAACTTAATATTATAAAAGAATGCTCTTATAAGATTTAAATTAATTGCTACCTTTAAATAACATTTAAATCCTTTTTGAAACAGAGATTATAATCTATTTATATATATTATAGATATAAATTATACAAATTATACAAATTAAAGTGTATTTTCTTTCTTTATAGCTAATAAAGTAATAGTATTATACTTTAGGGCTATTTATTCTTAAATCCTCAAAAAGAGAAAAGTATATTAAGATTTAAGGCTTTACTCTAGCTTATACTAAAGGGAATAAAGGTTAATTAGGTTAAATAAGGCTTAAAGAGCTATATTATTTAGTATTTAGAATAAATATCTAGCTATAATAAGTAGAAAAAGTAAAGCTTTTTCTTTTTACCTTTAAGAAATAATTCTATCTTAATATACTTTTATACTTATTTAAAACTTGGCTTATAGTATATAAATTATATATAGAGGAGCTAAAACTATAAGATATTTAGTTACCTTCTACTAAAACCTTACCCTAAAAAGAAAGAACTATACTAAACTATAAGGATTACTATAAACTTTAAATAGATTATTAATAAACTAACCTTAGCTTAATCCCTTACTAAATAGCTTTTATACCTTAGTAAACTTTATTAGTTTAATCTTATTATTTATCTTTTTTAAGAATAAAAGAATAATAAGTTTAATTATATTTTACTTTAACTTTTAACTAAGAGAGAATAAAAAGACTTAATAGAATAATGGCTAAGCTAAAACTTTAATACTTACTTTCTTATACTCTCTTTTCTTTACTTAAACCTACTTTATACTAGAGATAAGGTAATATTATATTAAACTTAAAAGGGTATGTTTTATTTATTAAATAGGTAATTCTTTTTATTGAATTATTACTTTAAATACTTATTAACTTTATTTTAGAGTTATTAAAAAAAAATTATTTAAAAAAAAATGAGTTTATTTTTAATTTATTTACTATTTAGTATTAATATTCTTATTCTTAAGCTTTAGAGTAATATTAATTATTCTTTAAGCTAAAACTTTATAATATTAAAATTTGAAATTAGTATAAACTAATAATAATTAGAACTTAGGGTAATCTATAATATAATAATACTTATAATAAAACTAAAGAATTACCTTATAAATATTATATAACTCTAAGTAAAAATTATTAATAGTACTATAAAGAATATTAATTTTATTAGTTAGACCTTATTTTAAGGCTATAATAATACTTATAAGATTATAAGTTAATTTGATAGAAAATATCTTATTCTTAAGCTAAGAATATAAATTACCCTTAATAAAGAGAAGGCTAAAAAGGCTAATAAGAACCTTAATTAAGCCTATAATAATCTTATATTAAGCTTTAAATAAAGCCTTAGTATTATACTTATATAATTATTAGATATATTAAATTATAGTAATAAAACTAAGGACTTTCTTATAATAAGCTTAAGAATAATATTAGTTTAACTTTAATTAAACTTTATCTTAAACTTAACTTATATTTTTATTTATTTATATTACTTAAAGTATTTTAATTAACTTAGCTATAATAATATAATAATTAATCTATAAACATTCTACTATTTTCCCTATAATACCTTAGCCTTATACTTAAAATTAATTCTAACCTTACTACCTTCTTTACTAACCTTTATTACCCCCCTTTACCCTCTTATATTACTATTACATTATATATAGTATATAAATAGGGTAAGATAAAAGATATTAAGGCTATAAGCTATCCCCCTCCTCCTAAGGAAAAACCTTTATATAAAAACCCTTACTTACTATATAGATTAAGCCTAATATAAAAATAACCTATAATTTAAAAATACTTTTAATAAAACTAAAATTAAACTTAAAGTAATTATCTTAAAAGTTATACTTCCTATAGTATAAAGACTTATAGTAATCTTAATTAATATTATTATAAGCTATACTTAAAGTATTAATAATAAGATCTTAATCTTACTATTTTTTATAGAAATAATTATAATTACTATTAAGAAAGTAATATTAATTACTCTATAGAAATTATATAATAATACTTTAACTTAAGCTTAAGTTACTTATAATAAAAGAGTACTTTTACCTTTAATAGTACTATTATTAAAGATAATTCTCTTTTATTTTAATAAAAAGATTATTATTAAATCTTTAAGTATAGCCCTTAATATTATAGTATATATATTAGCTAATATAATAATAATTATTAATTATACTTTTTTAAAGGGCTACTTTTTACTTATAATAGTTTTATATTATCTCTTTAATAAAAATATTATAATTCTCTTTTATAGCCTAATTATAGACCTTCTAAAGGATAATACTTAGATCTTAACTATTTTTAATATAAGTATATATTAAGTTCTAAGGTAATTTATAGTTATTACTAAAGGGGTCTTAATTATCTATATAAAGAGTATACTTAAGAATATTATAGTAAATATCTAATAAGTAAATAGTATTAAGGTATATACTATTAAACTATTATAAAACTATTATATAGTTAAACCTTAATATTTACTAATTATATTATTGATTAACTTAATAAATATAAGTAAGCTTTATAATTAAAGTATAATTATAATTATAAAAGTTTATTAAATTAAGCTTTATTTAAGGATTATTTAACTAAGGTAATACTTTAAGTACTTTTACTTTAAATATATTATATAATATTATTAAAAATAAGCTAAATATAATCATTATAGAAGGTTCTATTAGCTAAGAGATATAGTTTACTTTACTTTAATAAGTAAGATCCCCTTAATATATAATAACTATAATAGATTTTATTTAGTATAGTTTTATGCTTATTGTATAATATAGAAGAAGTAGAAATAAATAAGGAATATCTATTTAAAAAGACTATCTAAGTTTAATATTCTAAATAAATAGTATAAATATATAGTATACCTATTATAGAATATAAATATACTAATACTAATACTAACTACTACTATATTAAACCTCTTAGCCTATAAGGGACTTAAATAGCTGCTAAAGTAGCCCTAGGTTAGACTAGACCTAGGTTTAACCCTAGTAGTATTTAAGCCTATTAATTAAATAAGAGAGCTTATATTAGTAAAAGTTAAAGAAAGTATACTAAGTATACTAAGTAATAAAAAGAATAATATTTAAGAAGATAAAAAGAAAGAATAGTAACTAATTTAAACCTACTTTAAGCCTATATAAAGTTTAATATACTATTTAGACAAAAGCCCTATAAGCATTTATTAAAAGTAGGTATATTACTAGCTTTTACTATAAAGTAGACTACTTATAACTTATACTACTATAAATATAAACTAAACCTAACCTATTTCTACCTTAAGTATAAGTAATAAAGGGTTTTTATTCTATAGCTTATTATTAGGTTTTCCCCTCTATTTTAGATTAGTCTAAGTAACTTAGAAGAAGAACTAAATAGCTATATAGCTATAGTAAAGTATTAAAATCAATAATATAATAAATAGTAATTATATTAATAGAGGCTATTAATTAATTTAGCTTAATTAACTATTTATATTAATATTAACCTTATTTTAATTTATATATAAAGAATTTTTACTTAATTATAATTATCTTTAAAGTATTAATATTAAAAGTACTTAATAAAAACAAATCTTATATATTATAAGCTTAAAGTAACTTTAATATATTAATTATATAAGAAGTTATTGAAGATAAAGCTATGAATATAATTAACTTTTTTAGTTAATATTTAATGAAAGTATTCTTTATAAAAATCTTATTATTTAAGATTAATATAATATTATATTAATATTAAAATAATCTAAGAATCTTTTTAATTTATACTTTTTTATGATCTTTAGTATAATATAAAAAGCTATTATTCTTAGTTTTAGATTTACTTTTATTTTAGTTTTTAGCTAAAGCTTAGCATAAGATTAACTTATTTTTTCTATCAAAAAGCTCTTTAAATATTCTTTTATTAAAAATTCTTTTCAAGGTTAGAATTTTTAATAGAAAAACTAAGAATTAATATAAATTAATACTATATAGAGTAAAAAGAGATTTTACTTACTAGATACAATTAAAGCTATAAGCTTTAGTAAAAAAAAAAGAAGAATACTCTTAAGGTAATTTATATTATAATTTATATATTACTATATATAAACTATAAGGCTAAAATCTTTACCTTACTTTTTACTTACTATTCAAATATAATATCTAACTTAGGCTTAACTCTCCTTTGCTTAGAGCTTAACCTAGGTTAAGGACTTTAATAGGAGAGTACTATATAAGTTAATTATAGGATTAATCTTAGTTCTTGGAGATATATTAATAATGAAAGAAAAGAGTTTTTATTTAGTTAAGTAGCTTTAATACTATTATAGTTTTACTTTAAGCTATTTATATAGTTTTACTTAATAATTATAAAAGGTTTGAATAATTTACTTTAGTTAGATTAGTATAATAATAATAATAATAATAATAATATAAATTATATTAGTTTAGTTTATTTATTAATATAGAGTAGAGTTATATCTCTTATAAATAGGTTTTATAGTAAGGCTTGTTTAATATACTATTTTCTAAGTTATTTAAGATATTTACAATTTAAAGACTAATATTTAATTAATCTAAGCTTATATTAGCATTAATATTGATCTTTAGTTAGTTAATATAAGCTTATATTAGTATTAACTTTATCAGATTAAATACTAGCTAAAAGCTAAGTACCTTAAGCTAATAGTAAGTTAATTTACAATAGACTAATTAATTCTTTAACTTCAATTATATAAATATATAAGGTATATTATAAAGATTAATATAAATATATCTTATTTATTCTAACTAAGTAATATGTTTTCTCAATCAGTATAAATTATAACTTTATTTCTTTATAAGCTTAATATATACTAACTATTATATTATATATTGAATCCTTTATATTTAGCCTTATTAACTTTTAGAATATATATTAACCTGAATATTTAACTTAGATTTACTTACTTTTATTTATATATTTTAACCTTTCTTAAACTCTACATATTTTACACTCTTATTTATTCTTTCCCTTAATCTTATTATATTATACTAACTTGCTGTTCATATCAGCTTTATATACTTAAGCAGCTCTTTAGAGTAAAGGTTATATTTAGCTTTACCGATCTTTTAGAATACTTATTTCAATAGCTTATTTCAAGTAATTTTAGCCTTATCACGTTCTGGATTATCGATTGGCCTCTTAATAAGATCTTTAAAGAGCTTCTTTTCTTTGATCATAAAGTTAACATTGTCAATATTAATACCTTTATGATGAAGGAGTATACAATAGCTAAATATAGCTAAATGTATTTCGTTAATAATACTAACAGAACTATAAGTAAACTAAAAGCTACCTAACTAATAAATATTAACTTATTAAATTTACTTCTTATAATAAATAAACTTAATCTCTCTATTGAGATTATAATAATATTTATGAGTATATACTTACTTTATTACTACTAGTATCATCTACCTTTTAGTAAATATAATAAATAATAAGAAAAATAACTAACATTTTAACTATTAAATTATTCTAGCGAATATTATATTATAATATATTATAATATACTCTAGTATAAGAGAATCTAATATACATTAAGTATTATACTATATATTAATCTCTTCATCTTAAGGCTTATTGCTTTTCAACTGTATATACTAACCCCTATATTCAATTTAAACCTATTTACCTCTTTTACTTATTTTAAATTTTCTTAAATCTTATATATTTAAAACGTTTATTGATATTTTTCTCTTACTTCTGTTACACTATATTAGCTTTATATACTTAAGTAGCCTTTGAAACTAAAAGGTATGTTTCTCTTCGGATAATAGCTTATTTATAGCTTTTATATTCTCCTTACTATTTTAACTAATATATATGCCTTTTATAAGCTCCTTAAGAAACTTCTTTTCATTAATAATAAAGCTAATATCACTAATATTAATACCTTTATTATTACAGAATAAGTAATAGGTAAAGATAATTAGATATATTTTATTAACAATAGTTAGCCTTCCTTATATATACTATTTAAAAGACGCATTCTGTAAATTAGAGATATAAATTTAAGAGAGAGACTTTAATAAGTTCAATTCTATTAGAAAAGCTTATTATACATTAGGTTATTAGACTTTTTAGTATTAGATGTAATACTTCACTAAATCAATTATTATATTATAGATTATATAACTTCAATTCATCTATTAATATTAAGTAGAGTTATACTCCCCCCTAGAGATAGAGTTGTTATAATAATAAAACTAATATGTTTCAAACTAAACTTATACTTTAAAGTAATACTAAGTACTTATAGCTTATAACTAATTACCTCTTTATTAGTAATCTATAAAGATAAGCTCTATTTAAGCTACCTTAAATGACTTTCAAAGTATTTTGATATGCTTTAGATTAATATGGAGATTAATAATATAAGAGCTAAAATAGACTAAAAAGGGACATCCTATTAATTAAAGGATTATTACTATTAAAGGTTGTAAAGATATTAATGAAGCCTTATTAGCTACTATAAGTTTTATAAATACGTAATTAGTCTTTAGAGATAGAGGTATAAAAAGTTGACTTTATAATTTAGTTAAACGTTAAGTTAAGAATTCAAATTGGTCTTTAATCTTAACTAGAAGAGTTGATTAAAACTAGTTACAGAAACATATATTCTATACCTTAGTAATTCTAAGTTATAATATATAAATCTCTTAACCTTATTTTTCTTATTAGCTATATCCTTATGCATATAAGATAAAGAGTATTAACTTTAAAGTAGCTCTTAATATATAAAGAATAAACCTTTACTTAATTAAAAGACTTAATCTAATAAGCTTATAAGAGGTTAAGTATTTTAAAAATAAGCTTACTAATAAGGATACTTTTCTTTTTAGGAAAAGGCTTATAATCTCTTGGAGTATAATTCTTGCTTCTTCTAGTAGCTAGTTTATCTTAGTTATATACTTAGCTAATCTAATAGCCTAACTATTCTTTAAATCTAAATAAAGAAAGCTATATAGAAACTAGCTTAAATACTATAATAGGGTTAATAAGACTACTCATTAAACAGAGTATTAATATAATTATTTAGGATATTGGTGTTAAAATAAAATAATAATACATTTAAGTTCTTACTTAAAATGAATATCTTAGGCATATCTTATATAATAGAATTAAGTATATATATTCTATAGTAGGAATAATACTTAAGCTCTTCTTTAAAGAGGCTAAATAATCCAACTAAACTAGAGAAATAAGAATATTACTATTTATTATATTATTCCTCATAATAATATAGAATTAATACTAGCTTAAAGTATAATTTACTTATAGTAGAACATTTAATGATATACCTGAATGTAATATCTAGTATTACTAAGGAGTAAGAGATGACAGAAATATTAATATAAGATTTTATATATCTTTTACTTAGCTAATAAAAGTCTACTAAGAAGTTAGTTAGATTAATGCTCTAATCAGCTTAAAGATTACTATTGAAAAATCTACTTTTAAGGATAGGGATTAGATTTCATAGTATATTAACAGCAAGCAGTTTAAAGCAAAGGTATCAAGCTATTTATATTGATTAAAGAGGACTGTTTTTCTTAATCTAGAATTATACTTTTTACAAATTGTTAAAGTAATCTTTAATACTTAACTATTAATATAAGTACCAGAACCTTTCACCTATTAATCTTTACTGTTAATAACTAATCGTTAATTTCATTATTAAAGTGTTTTGATTATTACTCTAGTCAATTAAGCTTTTAAGTTTATATTAGAATTTTAAATACTTATTCTTAATTTGACAACTTTAATCTTTTAACCCCCAGGATTACTTCTAATATTTACCATTAATTTATTTATTAAAGCCTTAAAAGTATCAAAATCGATTTTTAACACTCAATTGTTAATTTAATAATTAAAATTCTATAATTACTTATAGTATTCATATTATTTACTATTGATCTAACTACTAAAGTCTTATAGTTTCTAGTTAATCCTATAAGATATTTATTTATATTAAGAATAACTCTAGCTATAGCTATAATACTAGTATATAGGAAGTATCTATTAGTATAACTTTAAACCTTCACTCAAGATTAACCTTACGCTTTAAAATTAAAACGCTAAAAGTATAATATATCTACAGTATAAATATTTAAACTTGAACTATATTTATTTTACTATCTTTCTCTAGCTAAGAAGAATTACTAGTATATATATAACAGATTTACCTAGTAGAGTGATACTAAAAGTAAATTAATCAATAGTTCGTTCCTTACTTATTAACGCTTTTGAAAATAGATTGCTTATATTAATTAAGTGTATGTTGCTTAAGGTATATAGGATTATAGTTCCTTATTTCAAGGGTAGAACCCTAATCATTAACAAGAGTGTCCTTGTATACTAAAGAAAGTACTAAATAAACTAGTTTTATAATCCTAGTTTTAGCTTTATAAGATACATGCAGTCTTTTAGTTCTATAAACTCTTTAATACTAATAAAAGTCTCTGCATTTTAGTATAAAGTCAGTATTTATTTAATAACTTAAATCTTTACTAATAAGAATATAGAATTATGAAGTAACTAATAGTTTGAATTTATTAATACATACTAATTCATTTACTAATGCTAAGAACTAATTTCAGTTAACTAATACTACCTATACTAATACTGAAATACTTACTATTTAGATAGCATTATACTAAAAAACTGGCATTAGTATCCAATTAGTATATAAGCTATAACTTAACTCTATATTATAATATAGAAGTTTAGCTAGCTATACTATCTAATTTAACTCTTGACATCTTGAATATATATAAACAATTGAATACAAAAAGCTATTCATAGAACTTATATTATCTAATAATTTACTTAGTACTATGGAATTTGGTAGTATAACACTCTTTCTAGTATATTCTTATACACTTATGAAAGGTGAGTATTCAACTCTATAAAAAGAGATATTATATTATTTGATAGCCTTTAGTATTAACATTAGAAATCTATCAACCAGAAGTATAAGGATCTATAGTCTCCAGCTTATTTACGTATACTGAAATAAATACTATCAATCTGTTAAAAAAGTACAGTAGTAATCCTTTGATTGGATTAATGGGCTATAGTAGAAATATAAACTACTTAAGAGTTTTCCTATTAACCATTTAATAACTTAGTAGTAAAAGTCTTAAATACTTTATAAGATTAAAATAAACTAATAGAGTCAATTTATACTTTGTTATATATATTAATAAAATATAAAAGGCTATTTTAAATCCTCTCTTATTACTCTATTTTTAGGAGCTTAATATATTATCTCAAGTAAGTATTCTTAGTTATAGACTATAAATCTTAAAGAGTAAAAGTTATAGTTATCTTAATTGAAAAAGTCAAAGAATAAAAGATATAAGCTTAATAAGATGATTAAAAAAGAAATAAGAGTTAATCTCTATATTTTATATATTATAGTTTAGATTATAGACTTACCCTTAATAACTTAGTCTAAGGTTATGAAACTAATTAGTAGTCTTTCTACTAATTAAATACTCATTCTAATGAATTAGTAGAATACTAATTATATACTGAAGCTTTTACTATTTGTATAACTTAATAATAATTGATTAAAATTAGTATTTAATTAGTATTTAGCACCTAAAATTAACATTGATATTAATATAACATTATATTTGTTAAATATTAATCTAATTAGTATTTAGTATTCAAAAATACTAAGAGTAGATTTTACTAAGAACTAAGATTTAATGAATATAGTTTCCTTAAATCTAATCATTTTATATTAGTATAAATAATATCTTATAAATATTATACTATTTTCTCTATACTATCTATCCTAGCCTTACATCTAAAATTAACCCTAATCTTAATACTATTTATATTAACCCCTATTATCCCCTTTTACTCTCTTATACTACTGTTATACTATATATAGTATATAAGTAAGATAAAATAAAGAGCATTAAAGCTATAAACTATTCTTCTTCTCCTAGGCAGTCCTTTTTATAATAAAACTCTTACTTACTATGGACTAAGTCTAATATACAACTAACTTATAATTTAACTTAAAAATGTTTTAATAGAATTAAAACCAGACTTAACATAATTATTCTAAAAGTTATATTTTCTATAGTATAAAGACTTATAATAATTCTAATGAATACTATTATAAGCTATATCTAAAATACGAATAATAAGGTTTTAATCTTATTACTATTTATAAGAATAATTATAATAATTATTAAAAAGGTAATATTAATTACTCTATAGAAATTACCTAATAATACTTCAACTTAACCTTGAATTACTTATAATAAGAAAGTACTTTTACCTTCTATAGTATTACTATTAAAGATAATTCTTTTTTACTTTAATAAAAAGATTATTATTAAATCTTTAAGTATAATCTCTAATATTGTAATATATATACTTTTTAATATAATCATGATTCCTTTTAAATTATAGTTATTCTTAATATAAGTATATATTAAGTTCTAAGGTAGTTTATAGTTATTACCAAAAGAGTTTTAATTCATTATATATAAAGCTTAGTTAAGAACATTATAATGAATATCTAGTAAGTAAATAATATTAAAATACATATTATTAAAGTATTATAAAGCTATTATATGATTAAACCTTACTTATTATTAATTATATTACTAACTAATTTGATAAATATAAATAAGCTTTATAATTAAAGTATAGTTATAATTATAAAGGTTTATTAAATTAAGCTTTATTTATAACTTTAAGTATAGTATACAGTACTATTAAGAATAAGCCAAGTATAACTATTATAAGGAATTTAATTACTTAAGGAATATAGTTTACTTTATCTTGATAGCTAAGATGCTCTTAGTATATAATAGTTATAGTAAACTTTCCTTGATATAGTTTTGTATCTATTATATAACTTAAAAGAAATAAAAAGAAATAACAAATAGTTGCTTAAAGAGATTACTTAGATTTAATTTTTTAAATAAATAGTATATATATATAATATACTTACTATAGAATATAAGTATCTTAACATTACTATTGATTATTATATTAAACTACCTACTTTATAAGAGATTTAAATAGCTATTAAAGTTATTTTAAATTAAACTAAAGTAAAGTTTAATCTTAATCATATTTAAACTTACTAACTAAACAAAAGAGCTAATATTAACAAAAGTAAAAGAAGGTTTACAAAGTATACTAAGTTATAGAAAGAATAATGTTTAAGAAGATAAAAAGAAAGAATAATAAGACTAACTTAAATCTACTTTAGGCCTAAAGAAAGTCTAATATACTATTTAAGTAAATCTTTATAAGGACTTTTTATAAGTAGGTATATTACTAGGTTTTAGTGTTTTACTATAAAGTAGACTACTTATAACTTATACTACTATATATATAAACTAAACTTAACCTATTTATACCTTAGGCATAAGTAATAGAGGGTCTTTATTCTATACTTTATTATTAGGTTTTTTCTTTTATTTAAGATTAATGTAAGTAGCTTAAAAGAAGGATTAAATAGCTATACAGCTAAATTAGAGTATTAAGATTAACTATATGAGTATAAGATACTTAATATAAATAAATAGGCTATTTTAGTTATTTAATAATAAAGTATATTAGGAATTTCTCTTTTATATTATGCTACAATTAAAGTTAGAAAATAGCTATACTAAAGGTTTCTCACTAAGGGTTATAAAACTATATTATTCCTAGGATTTGACTTGGTACTAAATATTTAATTTAAATATCTACTTTCAATGTTTAAAATACTAAAACACGAGTTAATTTAATTAGCATTCAATGAGTATAAGTATTACGTTCAGATACTAAATACTAGTTAAATATTAATTAGCATTAAGTAGTATATACTAATTAATTTCACAACCATAATCTAGTCTTTATAGCTTAATATTCAATATTCTATAATTATTATAAGTTATAAGTTAAGGGGCTTAAAAAGATAACATAGTATTAAGATAGCCAGACAAGTAAAGAGCTCTTATGGGTTTGATAGAAATATTTTAATATTACATAGATATATTAAAATCAATATATTTTAAACTAGTATAGTAAAATAGTTAATTTTAGTTTAAGGGTATACTAATTAGTTAAATAATAGTATTTATAGTAGTATAAATCTAAGAACTAATATTAGTACTAACATAAGTTCATACTATCTAATTACTAATCAAAGTTATATTTAGTTAGTTTAAGTAAATTAACTTTATAATCTTAGCTATCTTTCTTCATATTCACTTTTTAGTGAAACAATTCTAAGACCTATAATCTAAATGTAAGGTAGCTTCTTACTTTATTATATAATAGGATAGAAAATAAAAGGCATATAAGAATATATATGTAGATTAAAACTAAACATTTACTTTAAATATAAAGGCTTCTAGGATTATCTCAAGGGAAAAATGAGAAATAATATTCTTACTAAGGAGATAATTGATCTACTATAAAGGATTTAATTTCCTCCTTAACCATTTGCTCTTCAATATCTTACTTAGTTGCTTTTTCTTCTTCCTTGAAAGATTAATAAGTCTTTTAATGTAGTACTTTAATTAAGTAAGCTACTTAACCAGATTAGGTAATAACCTATTTGTATATTTAATGATAATATTCTTGATAGTAGAAAGACTACCTTCAATAGCATCTTAATATAGCTAGAATAGCTATATACTATTAAGCTAATATAGCTAGATTTAGAAATTAACTTAAGTTATTCTTGTAATAATCTAAAATGTTAATCTACTTTGTAAACGTTAATAACTAATAAAGAGGTAATAGAGTAAAAGAAAGATATTAACTCTCTTAAGTAAAGCTATTTTGTATATATAAGCAAGAAATTCCTTTTTATTTAAAATATTGCTTATATGGAGTTTATTTTTAGACCTAATAGCTTAATTATCTTTTAAGAACATATCTTATTCTAGTTTATTAAAGGATAATTGTACTTTATTAGCTGATGAAAGTCTATCTTTTAATAGCTTGATTCTAAATAAAGAATCACATACAAATTTTACGGGTAGGAATAAAGAATTAACTTATATAAGGTACTTAGTATTTGGAAGCCTAATAAGGTTCTAAAGAATAAAAAGAAAAGAAAATAATAAGTAATTTCCTTGAAAGTGCGTTAACCTAAACCTAGAGCCTAAATTAATACTAAGAAGATAAGTCTTACAATGAGTTATACTTCTACTGATAAGCTATAACAAGAATTACTTTTTAAGCTTGTTTAAGCTAGCTCAAATAGCTCAAGGTAATTTTCAATAAGCTTATACCTGATTCTAAGATTAATAATTAAAGAGATGTAATTAAGTATTAAAAATATATTATTACTTAGCTAATATTATTATAATAGTAAACAAAATCTAATTTAAGCTTTCTACCTTATTATAAATTTAGGCAATAAATAGTAAGCCTTTTCGTATAATAATAGTAATTTATTCTTATAGTCTGTTTAAAAGTTCAATGGATAACTTATATAATCCTATAACCTCTTCTAAAACCAACTAATTGATATTAGTAGAGAAATACCTATATTTAGCTATAAACTAACCCTAATCTATATACCATAAACTTACTCACTTATTTAAACTTCTTGTTAATTATATTCTTATAAATATAAGCTAAAGGGTTCTTATATCTAAGAATTGCTTTAAATGCTTAGAAAATTAAATTCTATGTTATAAAGTTATTTAATTAAATTAGCCTATAGGAAATTAACTAAATAGAGAATAGAGTAAAAGGTTAATTATTCTTTTCGAATTTAGTTATTCTATCTTTTAATAGCTATTTAACCTTAGCTATATACTTAGTTAAAATAGCTATTCTCTAAATCTAGACAATTACAGCTGTAAAGATACTAGCTTGAGCTTTTAAATAAAGGAAGTTAAATTATATATTAGAAAGCTTATTATTAGAGCAATTCGAAATTTTATTATTAAGGTTGAATAATACTACTTCTATTGTCTTTATTAAAACGAATTCTTTTGAAAGATACTGTATTCTATAGGATTAATTATGTATATTATATAGTGAGCATTATACCAAAAGTCCCTCTTTAAGAGCCTAAATAGTTCTTTCTAGTTAAAGGGATAAGTATATTATTATCGGCTACATTAGTACTTATAATCTCGAAAATAAAGAATTTGAAGCCTACAATCAGGTTAAAAGAATATAACTAAATATAGTCTTAGCTATAATTGGAAATTAAAAGATGAAAGAATTCAAAGTCTTGTATAAATATAAAGTTTAATATAAGTTTAAGTTATTCAGTTAAAGCCTATTAAGAAGTTACTTTAATTAAGCTCATTAGTAAACTTCTAGATAAGAGATTATTATGTATAAAATAAAGACTTCGCATATTAATTATTGTGTTAATATTGTCTAAGTCTTAATCTATAAAAACTATAATAAGAGTTAAAAGGGTAATTTATAATTCTTTGGTCTACATATTAGGTATTAGGTAGATAGTTCCTCAATCCAATATACTTTTCCTAAGCTACATATTAAGCTTTAATAAGCTCATTATAAAAGTATCTTTTAAAATATTTTTTTAATCTTGTATTCATGAATATATAAGTTATCTGTTGAAAAATTAGTTATTTCTAAGACTTTAATTAACTTAAGAAGAAGAATAATCTATGTACAATAATTGATGAGAAAGTCTTAAAAAGTATAAGAACTAAATACATTAAAAGTTAGGTTATTCTATAAGAAAATAAAGAATCTTCTTTAAGGCTTCTTATTTCTTAAGACTCTTGAAATAAGTCAAAAAGATATAAATCAAACCTTTAAGTCCTAGTATCTAGGTTAATAAGACTATTAGGCTTTGGGAAATATATTTCTAGTAGAGGTCAATATTCAAATAGCCTCATAAGAGGAAAGAATTAGTTAAAGGCTTAAAAGGTTAGATAACTTGCTTCTTTTACCTAGTATATTAAAACTACTAATTATCAATAATCTATACATATTTAACCTTATAGTATGTTCAAAACTTAAAAGATTAAAGTTTATAGACCTATGGAATCTTTCTATAGTAATAACCATTAGATAAAGTAAATAAGTTAACAACTAGCTTATTTTAAAGCTGAAAAGCTTTAGAATAAAAGACTTATATAATACAATTAGCTTTTGTCTCTAGTTTACTATCTTCCTTAGAAGGTAATAAGTCCTTGTGAAATAAAATATTTTAGGAGATATGGTCCTAAAGACTTTATCTTCTAGAATAGCTTATAAGAAAGAAGAAGTTGTTCTAATTGGCTAAGTTTATAGGAGGAAAATAATAGTAATAGAGAAGAGATAATATTAGCCTATTATAAGCTTAATAATAGAATAGCATAAGTAAGTAAGAAAGTATAAATAAATTGAAAAGTATAAATTAAAAAGAAATTATAAACCTTTTAATAATAATAAAGTAAAAAGGGTTTTTTTTAATTTGAAATAGTTCAGTTATTAACCTACATTACTACTTTCTAATATTAAATTAATAACTTAATTGCAAGAATCTTCTAATTACTTATAAACTAATACTAATTCCTAAAACTAAATTACTACTTTAGTTATTAGACTTACTTAGAATCTTCTTATTATTAATTAAGAATACTAGTTTTTGATACTTAATTATTTATTTAATTATTGAAATCCTTTAATAACTAATAAGCCATCGTTAATTTCTAATACTATGCTATTGTTTTAAATATTAATATAATACTTGAATGCTTATTACATATTAACTAAATAAGTTTAGTATTTATATAAAGTATAATTCTACTTAATGTCAATGAATATATTAGATTATTAAAATCTATAGTATCTATAGGAGATATAGCCCTACTTAATATCAATAGATAGATTAAGGTAATACAGTCTATAGTATAGTAGTTAAGCTAGTAAGGAAATATGCCTTATACTAGAAATCCTAATAACTTAGTATAATCTATAGTATAATAAGTAATTTAATAAGATATTATACATAATATTAAGAATTCCAATAGGCTAAAGCATAACAGGCTGTCTTAATAGAATAACCTATATTAGTCTTAAGCTATTGAGCTTTTTCTCATAATTTATTGAGGTTTTCTCAATTAATCTATATATTTAATATATTAAAAGCTTACCTTACACAATAATATATGTAGAACTATGAAGCTAATTAATATATATTAATAAATCACTAAAGACTTCAATTATAGTTACTATTAATCCACATTAGTACTAATAAGCTTAAACTAATGTTTTAATATTTTAAATAATAGTAAAAAGTATTTAAATTAAATGATTAGTAATAAGTTTAATTTTAAGAAGTAAATATAGAATAGTATATAAATATTAATAAGAACCTATTTCTAAAGCTACTATCTACTTTAATAAGATTAGATCTTCTAAAAATAAGCTTTTAGATTAGATAATTACAAACTTTAACATTGATTTTAAATAGTTCTTAGAATATTAGTTTTTCTTTTTCAGTATTAAGAGTTATATTATTATACAATATATTAAATAATACCTTCTAATAAGAATCTCTACATTATACATATTTAGATAAGTATAATATTATTCAACATTAACTTACACTTAATATCATAAATATTAATTATAAGAAAAGTTAAATACTAATATAAAAAAGAACTAATGTATTCTTTATATGTATAGAAAAGAAGTTACACTTAACTTAAAATACTATGTCTTATGAACAATAGTATAAATAAGACATAATATTACTGTTATAAAAATAAATAAAGTGATTTTAAGTTAATAATAATATATATATAAATTATATTAATTAATATTACTTAGTTTAATTATATATTATATTAATTCATAGTTAAATATACAATCACTAGGATATTAATACTATTAATTATCATATTTGATACTTTTAAAGAGCTGTTTCAAATACTTTACATAAGCTTAATTAAATACGTAAAAGTGAATGTTTTATGAACTATATACTTTATAACTCTAAATTAAAAATATTATTATTAAAATAATATTATACTTTCATTAAGATAATATTATGCTTATAATAGTTAAGTATAGTATTTTTAATTGAATATTCATATTCAAGTTAATAAACTTCTTAAAATATATAAGAAATACTGGATATTTTTAAAGGCTTTAATTAGAAGGTTTTCTCTTTTATTTTTAATTCTAGTGAAGGTTTTAATAGGACTATTAGGTTTAATGCTAAAAATAATATATATAAGACTTTTAATGAAAATATAGTAAATGTATAAAGCTATAAGAGTATAATAAAGAGATATCTATATTCATACTCAAGTTTAGTATAGAGCTATATCCTAATTACTTCATAGTAATATAAGATTAGTTTAATAGTAATACTTAAGGCTATAAAGTTAATTCATATATATTAATAGATAATTAGAACTTTTAGTATTGATTAGTATATAGTATTTTTACTTTAGTATTACTTAGTATTATTGAATGTTAATCCTAATAATCTCTAATTTATATTAATTGGTATTTAACATTTGAACTAATATTGATATTAATTAAATACTACTTATTTTAAGTAGTACTTTAAACAGTAATAAGAAAAGTCTTAATTGAATAATTAATAGTAAGGTAAATCTTAAGGTTAATTATAAATGAGGATAGAAACAATCATATTATACTTATAAATTAACAAGTAAAACTATCTTCTAGGTTTGACTATAATTCATTAAAGTAATTAAATATCTTAGTTCATTCATTTGTAGTTATATAAAATACCTTATTTCTTTCTTTTTAATGTTATATTCTTGAATAAAATAGCTCAACATAAAGGGCTTTATATAGTAAGTTTAACTCCTTAGAAAGATCTATCTTTAATATTTTTAAATATCAAACACTAACCAAATTAGTATTTAACTAACCATATCTTATATTAGTGGTAATACTAATGTCTAATACTAAATATCAACTAAATAACAATTCTGAATAATAAATATTAATCAGGATTCTAACAACTAGCTATACTTAGTATATAATTGTTACGGAAACTACTAATTAAATTTATATCTTTAAGAATACTATAAGTGAAAAGTAGAACAAGTTTAAAGAAGAAGAGAGACAATTTGAACAAGGTAATATATAATAGGAAAGATATTAATAATTAAGAATATACTTGAATATAATAGAAAATAAAAAGTATTCATATATTAAAGCACTTATAAGTTATTTATATAAAGGTTTTAAAATAAATTAAAGATGGAAGAAAGTTTTTGAATAAATATGGAGACTAATAAAGTAGTATATAACACTAGAATAATCCTTGTTTGAATATTTCTATAATATAAGATTTCTTTAAATTTACTTAATCTTTTATAAGTAAAAATCATAAGAGTAAATAGTATAAGTTAAACTACTCATTATCTATAGAAATACACCTATCCTTAATATTAATAAATAGATTAAAGTAATATAGTTTAGAATATAATAGTCAATTTAATAAAGTATTATACTTAATACTAGGAATCCTAATTCCCTAAAGTTGAAGTTGGAATATTAGTTAGATTAAACTAACTAAATACTAGTTTGATTAGTATTTAGTTCGTTTATATTAATCTAAACTAATATTTAATAAGTATAAGCCTATACTGATACTAATATTAATCTCTAAACTAACACTAGTACTAATATTAGTGTCTCATTAGTTAGTATACCCTTAGACTAATACTAAGTCTTTTAGTATATTAGTCTAAATCATACTAATTTTAATATACTTATTTAGTCTCAGAATATTACTATTAGTCCTAAAAAAGTCCCCTACTTTTCTAGCTAGCTTAATTACCATTATAATCTCCCAAGCTTTTTAATTCCTAATTAAAGATAGCTAGTATAAATAGAATATTAAGCTATTGAAAAAGGATAGCTATAAAGTGGTATAAGCTTTAGCTTAATATATAGTTATTATAGATAGACTATCTCTTATCTATCTTTCATATAGATTAGTCAGCTTACGTCTCTTATTTCTCTACTTTTTTAAGGAACTAAAGTATTACCTTTACTCTTTGAGCTACTAAGTCTTAACTGAACATATCTATTAAAAGTAAACTATTAATCTATTGAAAATAGATAACTCAAAAAGGATTTGAAATACAGAATGCTATAGAGATAGGCTATATAAATTAAATATTATTCAACTTTTTTTCCAGCTTATTAAGCTTAAATATTTAACATTTTACTTGTTTAAGTAACCTAATTATTATACTTACTCTTCATAATTGCTAGCTTGAGATATTTACTAATTAATAGCTTAATAGTTATGTAATTATATTAAGCTATTATTTAATAACCTTTACTATTTAAATTTGTTTATATATTTTCTTGGTATTCATTTAGTACTAAAGTACTAAGATATTAACATTCAGCTAGGATAAGCCTATATTAGTCTTAGTATTACTTTCTTACACTAATGCTAATATTAATATGAGTTTCTAATCGACTAGTATACCCTTACACTAATTCTAGACTTTTTAAATTAAATACAAAGTAAATACTAAGTAAATACTAAGTAATTTAAACTAGTATTTAGTTACTCTAAAACTAGTTTTATAACCCTAATAAAGTAAATAAACTAGCAATAGATAAATTAAAGGCTAGAAACGCTATAGTAATTACAGACTTTAGACTAGTAAAATTAATTAGCTTAATACTTCCTTTAGTATATTTTTTACCTCTTAATACAAATTATGGTCTTATTCTAGATAAAGAAAAGGTTAATTTTGTATGGCTTAATATATATATATGTATTTGGACTATATAAGCACTCTAGTTTTAGAAGTCTATATAAGTGAAAAGATATATACTGGCTTACTATTAGTATTATTCTATTGATTAAGTATTCTAGATATATATCAATAGGCTTCTAAGACTAAAGAATATAACTAGATACTTTGAGCTTAAGCTTAAGATACTTTATGAATAAGTTTAAATGAGTCTTTAATATCTTAAGCTTATAATAAAATTCTAATATCTAGGACAAGGTTAAAATCATATGAATAAAAGTTTTCTTTGTATTAATTCTTTAACTTTTGTTATAGTATATTTATTATAGTAACTATAATAGTTATACTATATAGCTTATAATATAGATCTACTAGGTAATAGAACTTAGTTTAGTGAAATAGTAATATAAGGCTATTTAAATAACAAGGTTAACATATTAAAGAAAATCCCTTTTTCTTTTTAGTCCCTTATTAATTAGAATTTTGTTGTCCTTTTTAAAGCTACTTCTTATACAAAGAATATCCCTAAATAAAATCATACTTTACTTATATACAGAGTATAGTTTTAGCTTAAAGAGTAAATCATTTCTTTTTATTTTTTACCCATATTTCTAACTATTAACCATTACTTAATATAATCATATTCTAGATTATTAAAAGAATATCCTGATTGTAAGTCTTAACATAAGTATAATAGCTTGATAGTAATAAGCTATTGAAGTTCTATTAACTACTCCTAAAGATTTCTTTTATATCAAAGCTATTATTATAATTTAGTAACAGATGGTTTTACCTAGAATACTAAATTAGCTTGATTTACTTAAAGCTCATACCAAAATGTTACAGGATACCAAGAAGGTAAAAGGAGAGGTAAATAGAAAAAAGAGTTAAAAAGAAAAGGATTAGAAAAAGGATTAATTAATTCAAGGTATATTAATAATACTCTTAATAACTCTATTATTCTACTTTATCAATTACTCAATAGCTTAAAATACTATAAGCTTAATATAAGTACTACATTCTAGTTTAAATATCTATATCTATGAGGGCTTTATTAATCATTCATTTCTTTAAAAGATTAAGTAATTACCTTAAGGTAAAGATAAAAGTTTTTAAGTTATTCAGCCTAGTAAGATATATTATGCTTCTCAAGATTATTATTGAAAGCTCTCATTATATATCTTATTTAAATATTTAGATTTACTTTAGCTATTATCTTGTTTACACTTGATTACTTTATTTTAATAAGGTAACATAAACAGTTATATTGTAATAAATATAAAGACTTTTAGACTACTAATTTTAACAAAATAAGTAGATACTATGAAGGATCTTCTTACTATATTCCATTATATAGAATATATTAGTATTAAACTCTGTTATTGGTATTTTTACTTTTAAACTAACCTTCTATTACTTATTTTCTAATAATATAATCAAGTAATGACTAAAAAGAGAAAATAATAGATTTTATAAAATTAAACCCTTTAAAGTTGAAACTAAATATTCAAGACCTTACTAATATACTTACTTATATAATCTATATAAATGTTAAACCTAGCCTTAACTATGTGTTATTATACTAGAAGAAATTGTTTACTAAAACGAGAAATAGAATTAGCTTTTATACTCTTAAGATTAATAAAACAAATATTAATCTTAAATATTTTATTATCATTATTTATATTTTGACTTATTAATATGATTTTTCTTCTCATTCTATTTTACTTAATATATATTACTTGAGCTCTGTTTAGCTACTAAGTAATGCTGTATTAATACCTTACAATAAAGCTATACTAATGTTAAAGCTATTTAGCTAAATAAAAACTTTCCTTCTTAATTACTAATATATCTTTAATCATTAGGATTAATCCCATAATAATCTTACTTTATGTTCTTTTACTTAAGTCCTTAAATTAACATATGCTCTCTATAAACAACCTTTAAGCTAAAGTTAAATAATAAACTCATATAATAAATAAGAAGTAAGATATAGATCTTGTATTATATAATATATAAATAATAGTTTTTGTATTATAGATAAATTACTTTAAGCTTATTTCTTTTTTTCTTTCCTATTACTATAATTTATAATCTTAGTTATACTTAGTAGGCATAATTGCTATTCTCTTTATATAGTATTAATTTAATTTAGTTTGAATTTTAGTTTTCAGCTCTTCTTAGAAAGACTTTTATCTCTGAAAAGATTAAGGGTAAGAAAGAATATCTAAGGAATCTTTTAATATGGAAAGTAAATTAAGCTTACAGAAAAGGTTTAGCTAAAGATAAAAGTAAGAATAAGAACAAGAAAGAAATAGCTTTTAATACTTAGTTAATATATATAATATAGTATATATAAATCCTTTTAGTTTATTCTTATTATAGTATAATCTTATCTTAGGATTAAAGAACTTTACTCTCTATAAGAAGTATTTTAGCTAAATTCTAACTAAAAAAGTTAATTATATTTATAATTTTATTCTTAATATGTTTTTATATAATTCTCTTATCATATTACCTTAATATTATAATATTTAGAATTACCTTTCACTATATATCTTTGGTATTCTTACTTTAAAAGCAATTATAATTAAATAAGTTCTTTTTATAAATATATTAAATTAAATTGAATATTATCGTAAAAAGTTAATACATTTAAATTAGCTAGTTATTTCTATTTATTTAGTTTTAAGTTAAAATCTTAGTATAGTTCCACTAGCTTAAATACTCTAAGAAATATATTTAAGTATAAATATAGCTTGAATTTAGAACAAGGTTTTACTAAAATAAACTAAAACAATTCTTAAACTTATCATAAGAGTGTTTTTAATCTTATTATTATAATTAAATAAAGTTAATAGTTATAAGTATTACTATTAAAGTAATAGTATACTACTATTAGAGTAATAAGTACTTAACTTTATACTAAGTTCAACTATAGATATAAGTACTCCCCCCCTATTATAGTCTTATGCCTTTATAGATTAAGTATTATACTAAAAGTTCAAAATATATCACACTTAACTTTGAACTTAATTATCTAGCTAAAAGCTTTACTAAAATGAAGGATACAATAGAGAACCCTTTAATTTAGGCCTTTATATATCATGGTGTCTTATATACATTTGAAAAGATCTTGTTAACTTAGATATAGACTTTTATCTAA
The DNA here is from genome assembly GCA_917563905.1 of Neonectria neomacrospora. NCBI lineage: Eukaryota > Fungi > Ascomycota > Sordariomycetes > Hypocreales > Nectriaceae > Neonectria > Neonectria neomacrospora. Next base: position 184,463 of record OU830649.1, on the reverse strand, counting down.
AAACACTATACTTTATCTACTCTAAAATAAACATTGTTCTAATAGTAATACTTATAGTTATATAAGTATAATACTAAAGTTTAATCTTAAGTTTAAGATAAAGTTATTATAAGTTTAATTAATAAAGTTAATATTCTTTTCTAATATTGGTTATAATTCTTATTTAGATAGATATAATATATATAGTATAATTCTTGAATTTATTAGGAGTATTATTAAACTATAAAGTACTTTAGTTTTGAATTTTTATTAGTTTATATTGACTTAGAGTTTTAGTTCAATAGATCTAAAGTGTATATATAACTAATATCCCTTTAAAACCTATAAAGAAAAGTAATAGTATTAGACAATAAATAGTTCAAAATTAAATTAAGTTTATTTTAAACCACTTTTCTTTTTTATTAACTTTGAAAGAAAAATAATAAATACTTAAAGTAATATCTGCATAAAGAAAGTATCTATTGAGTAAAAGGTTAAATCTTCTCCAGGTTTAATATAATTATTTATTTTCTAACTATAAAGTAAATTTAGAAGAGAAAGACAGTATAGAAGAGCAAATATAAAAAGCTTTAATTTAACTTTTACTTTCTTATATTCTTTTGTTCTCTCTTATTTTAAAGTCAAAATAGGACTCTAAGCTTCTTATTATTCATATCTAATAGAAATAAATAACAGAACTAACCTAAGAAAAGATCTTAAAGTAAAAAACTATTTGATTTAGGTTTAATCGAAGCTCAATTTATTAATAGTATATTTAAGGTTTATAGTAAGTAGTTCTAATAGTCTCAAATAGTTCTTTCTATCCTAAAGTAAGATTTTAATAAAAGATCATTAAATATTTTTATAATTCTACCCTATTTCTTATATAAGCATTAAACTATAATTAAACTTAGCATTTAATATTTTAAAAAGTGAAAGTTAAATTTAATATATTAAGTATATATATATATATTAATAATGAATTTAATGTTATAAGAGCTTATATACTCCTAAAACATACTTTATAGAATAATAACATTTTATTCTTAGAATACTATAAGCTTAGCTTTCATTTCTTAATAAGCTTTTTATTTATCATTTAAATTAAATTTTGGATTATTTTGGAAGTTTCCTACTAAGGGTCTATATTTCTTTGTAATAATTAAAAGTCTTAAATTCTATTAATGGTAGGTTATTCTTATTTCAAAATAAGATATTACTTCTATAAAACCCTTGATAAAAGCTTAATTCAAATAAAAGCTGATAATGTTTTCATTTAAATTACGTTAAAGATGTGAATGTACTATATAAACCTTTATATAGAATTATTAAACTAAAGCTAATTTATATAGTCTTATAACTCTATTAAGATAAGTTTACTTAAGGGTAATTGAAACTTAATTTATTCCTATAGTTTAACTATTTAATTTCTTTATAAGAAAAGATTATAGTATTATTCTATAATTAATAGTTATATAACTATTAAGTAAATAATCTTATAATGTATAAGCTAAAGTTTAACTATTACTGAGGTAAGCTTATTTAGAAAGAAGTATTAAGTCTTAAGTCTTACAGTCAGGATAGCCTTATATTACTATTAGGACAGCTACTACCTAGCTTTACATTAGAACTAAAGTATAAGCAAGATACCCTTTTTGTATTTCTATGCACTAACAATAATACTTAAAGTGCACTATGTACTATCTCTAGCTTTAAGGTTAATTATCTTACAAAGTACTTTATTTAAAATAGTAATAAGACTGGCTTATCTCTTGCTTAAGGTATAAAGAGGGCTAAGGCATTTCTTTTATATTTAATTATAAGGCTATAGTACATTGGTAGCTATTAAGACAAAGTTTATTTCTATTGCTTACTGTAAAAGAAGGCTGTCCTAATAGTAATATAAGGCTATCCTAATAGTAGTATAAGGTTACCCTAATAGCAACACTCTAATCTCTTATTTTCTTTATAATAGCTCTTTTGTATACCTTTTAAGTAAGCTTTAGAAAAGGAGGATGCTTAAGACTTAAACTTTAATCTAGGGTTAAGTTGTTTTATACCAAGGTTTAAGCTGTCTGATATATAATGATTATCTTTAAAGCTCTTAATTATGTTTTTATAAAGAATTATGCTAAAGATACTTATAACATCTAAATATAGTATTATATATGCTTTAATTAGACCTAAAGATCTTTTACATTTACTTATAAAGAGTAAAGAAAAGTAAGCAAAATGATTCTTATATTAAGCATTAAAGAGAAAGCCTTTTATGTTTTACTCTGTTTAGACTTTATGCTTTACTCTTCTAAATAACTATCTTAACTTAGCTCTTTATGGCTATTTTATAATTTATAAGAGACAATATTCGGGAAATATATTTAAGCTTAAAGTATTTACTAAAATAGTCTTATAAAAGTAAATAAATAGATTCAAATGCTAACTATTAACTAATAACAATCTAGTTAAAGCTTAAGATTGCTGATTATAATAAGGCATAGCTAATATATAATATATATAAGTACTTATTTATACATAAATATTAAGCTATTGTTAGTATTAAGTTTAAATATTGATATTTATTAGAATCAGATAAAATTACGTTCTATTAATAATGATTAATAGAAGAGTAAAAGTACTTAAAATAAGTTAATTCTATTATCTTAGATATAATATATATTTAAAGAGAAACACAAAGAAGTTAGTTATTTAAGGGAATTATAAGCATAAATAACTAATGAATAAAAATTAACAAACTTAGAGCAGTCTACTTATTACTACTTAATATAAAGTCTCTATAAAGGATATAGCCCTACTTAATTTTAATAGATAGATTAAGGTAATATAGTTTATAGTATAATAGCTAATCTAGTAAGGTTACCTTTATTATTAAGGAAAGAAAGCTCTTTATGGAGCTTATAAAAGGCTTAGCTATAAGCCTAAATAGTAAGAAAGATATAAAAGCTATAAATAAGCTATTATCTAGAGAGAAATATGCTCTTTAGTTTAGGGAGCTACTTAAGTGTATATAGCTAGTATGAATAGCAAATTAGTAAAAACAAAATAAAGGGAGCTATTAATAATATATAGAGTTTAGGAAAAGTTAGAATAGATAAAAAAGGTAAATAAGTTTAAGTTGAATATAAATGTTAATATATAAAGTTTAAAAACTAAAAAGGCTTTAGATAAAGAAATTAATATATAATATAATTGTTAATATATATTAGGTTCTCTTATAAAGAGCTTGATATAAAGTATATATAGGGTTGTGAAATTAGTTAGTCTAGACTAACTAAGTACTAATTTAACTAGTATTTAGTTAGTATAGGCTTATACTAGTACTAACTAATTTACTAGTATAGTCTATACTAGTCCTAGAAAAGATAGAGATTTATAGAAGCTAAAGGTAAATAAATAAATAGCTGGATACATATAGCTAGCTAGATTACTTAAATCAAAACTATTTCAAAGTTATATTAAGCCAGATATCTATCTTAAGGAATTAAATATAAGCTTATATAAAGTTAGCCCAAAATAAATAAATAAATTTCTTACTATAAGTAGTTTTTATAACAATCTATCTTTAGCTTTATATAAGTTTCAAAATAAGACCTTTTAATAAGCTATTTTCTAGCTTATTCTAAATATTTAAAATTTAAAGACTAACACCTAGTTCATACAGGCCTATACTAGTACTAGCTTCTAGTTGATTAGTACAGGCAGGTACTAATACTAATCTAACTAAACTAAATACTAAGTAAGTACTAATTAATTTAAACTAGTATCTAGTTAGTCCAAAATAGACTAACTAGTTTTATAACCCTAGCTATTAATAGTAGCTTAAATTTCTACTACTATTTAATTTCTTCTTTTAATGCATAACATTGTTCTTTTCTTTTAATAATAATAATAATAATGATTATAATACTATTAACAATATTAGTAGATTCAACAGTTAAATATAGAACTTATTTTAATTTTCTAGTTTTATTATATTAGCTTTATAGTACTTAGCTACTCCAAGAACATTATCCATTAATATATCTATCTATCTTAATAAGTACTAATACTATTATTAAATCTAAAAATAGCCTATCATCTAAAATAATTAAGAGGTTAGTCTTATTAAGAAGCTAAACCAAAATTCTAATTATCTTTAGCAAGGAAAAGAAGATAGAAGTAAGAAAGAACTAAGGAAAAAGAAGTTGGAAGAAAATTAACCTATTTACAATAATTAGTTATTTTCTCAATAAGAACACTATATCCTCTTTTTGTCCTAGTTTGATTTTAATGACTTTAGTATTAAGACTATACTCTCAGCTCTATCTTAGTAACTTATTTTGGATAACTATTTATAATTTACTTGATAATATAGCAAAGTAAGTAACTGCCTTCAACTAAAAGTATAAGTCTTCAAGCTATATAGCTAAATAAAATAGATACAAGGGATAAAAGATAGTATTTGCTTTTTGTTATAGATATTATATCTTAATCTTAAAGTCTATTCTAATTGTTTACTTTTATAAAGCTTTTACTGATTATTTTAGAGTATAGTAAAGTAAGTAATTACTTTAAAGCTAAACTAGGAAATCTGAAAGTCTATTAGCTAAACAAGATATGTGATAAATAGGTAAGATCTTTCTTAGAGTTTCTATTGCTTATCCTATCTAAACATTAGACCCTATATTAATTATCTACTATAGTAAGGTTTTCTATCTTATTATACAATCTAAGAAATTAAATATTAAGACTATAGTAAAAGAGTATCACTTCATAAATATACTTTCTTAGCCTATAAGTATTCTAAGAGAGATAATCTTACTTTACTATTATCTAATGTAAATACTATTTTAGATACTTGACTATTAATTAATCCATTCATAATAGTATAAGCTAGTATTAACTAACCCTAAAATAAAAAGACTAACTACTAATTAAGATTAATAAGTGTTAGTATAAGCTAGTACTAGTTAATCTTTTAACCTTAATACTAAGTATATAGAGTTTAAGAGAAAATTAGAATAAGTTAAAAGACTAAACTTAGAGTAAATAGGTAAATATAAAGTTTACTAAATAAAGTTTGAAAACCAAAAAGCTTTAAAGTAAGAGTATTAATGTATTATATAGGATTTAATATATTATATATATAGCTATAAGAAAATATATTTACATTTATAAAATCACTTAGTTTAATACTCTGTTCAATATATGTTTAATTCCTTGTTGGAAAGTAGATTCTCACTCTAAAGATAATAGACTTTACTTCTCTATGGCTAAGTAAATATATATTAGGACTGTATAAGCAATATCCTTTTAAAGGCTTATGTAAGGGAGAAAAGAGTATCTTAGTTTGCTTTTAGTCTTATTCTACTAATATATAATACTAATTGTATATATGAATAGTTGTTTTAAGCTAGCAAAGGATTTATAGGTAAATAAATTTCAAGTTTATAATATTTAAATAATAGATTTATCTTAATCTTAAGTATTATAATCTTAAAGCTAAAGGCTAGTTTTCAAGAGAGATTCAAGGTTATACTAGTAAGGATTTCCTTCATACTGATCTTAAAACCATAACTGTATCAGTATAACTAAGAGCACTAATATTATTAAATCTCTCTATTAATTTAGCTTTTTATCTCAAGCTATTTCTTTCAAAATACTGAAATACTAAGATAGGAGAGTTTGGTTAAAGCTTTATAGTAATATACTATAAAGATTAAATCTTAGAGTATAATATGAATATTTTCTTTAATTCTTTATAGATATAACTCTAAGTGTGTTTTCTTCTTATAAATTTGAAAGTTAAGATTTACTAAATTTAATACAAGGTAGAATAATAACTAGTAAGTTTATTTCCCTTATAACCTAATACTTTTTAAGCTTAATGTTCCCATTAATTCTAATTAGTAATAAACTTTATAGAGGTATAGTGTATTATTAAGAGCTTTAATGAGTTATTATTTCTATGAAAGATAATTGACTAATATACTTTGTTAAGGAATAAGTCCTATAAGATTAGTATATATAGATAGTAGGAGTATAGTTTAACACTCAGTAATATTATATAATATAGTATATTAATATAATGGTAAAAAGTAGGAAATTATATTCTTACTAAGAAAGATTTTAATTTAATATGAATAGATTCATCTCTAACAAACCTAATTTTCAAGCTCAATAGCAGTATTAATATTAAAAGAAAAGGGACTTTTAATAATAACTAAAACAGCTAGAATAGCTAAATACTACCAAGCTAATCTAATAACTTAAAAGCTTAACTTATATTCTTGTTTTTCTAATTTAGAATATCAATTCAGTATGTAGAAGTTAGAAAGTAACAAAATAAGAATGAGATAAACAGATACTATTAGCCCTTTAAGTAACACTACTTAATTTAAATAAGTAATATATTTCTCTTCCTTAAAGTTACTACTTATATAAAACCTATCTTTGAACTTGAAAGTTTAATTGTCTTCTAAGTAAGCCCTTTAACTTAATTCGTAAATCCATTCTTCTATATCTAATAACTTCAGCTAATGTTATAAAGATCATACGTAAACTCTCTATTAAGTTAGTATAAATCTTATTTTGTTACTATTTTAGAAAATGGGATATTATTAAATAGTTAGAGTTAGTATTTAGTTATTCTTAGTATTAAACATTAATATAACTATTAATATAGAATAGTATTAATTAAATACTTCATTATTATTAAGTGCTTTAAAGCACTAATTTAAATTAACTTTAAAAGAAAGATATATAATATAGATATTCTTAAAACTATATTGCTTGATCTATTATAAAGTATTAAAGATAGATAAACAAGCTTATATAGCTTACTAAAAAATAACTAAATACAATATTGAGTATTCTAGTATATTATAGTAAAGGCTAGAAAACAGAAGTATTAAGACCTTTTGAATTATGTTTATATCTCTTCTTATAACTATCTTAAATATTTATCTAGATATTGTTAATTAAACTAATATACTTCTTTCTTATGTTTTAAAGTACTAAAGTACTACTTCATGTTAATTAGTATTACTATAAGTTAATATCAATTATTACTAGAATGGAAATACTAAATATTAAGTAGCCTTATAACCTTAATTAAGGCTGTAGAAAAAGTAGTTTAAGCTTTTAGATAGATTACTTAAGCTATTGATTAAAAGCTTATTATTAAATATATTTAAAACATCATTATCAATAAGAAATAATAATTAAGATAATTATAGTCCTAGTATAAAGAGGTAGTAACCTATCTAGTATAATAGTATAAGGCACTTTACTTAGGCTTACTATTAATAGAATATAAGCTTTTGTCTATTTTAGTTTTTCACATATTTATATAGCTAGGGTTATGAAATTAATTAGTATACACTAATTAACTGTAAAAACCTTTAGCATTAAATTAGTATTTAGTAGTTTTATTTTAGTGGTAAATAGTACTAACCTATACTAATACTAATTAGTTTGAATTAGCATTAAACTAGGACTTAATATTTCTATCTTAGTATTAATTAATATGTATCTATACTAATACTAATTAGATTAATTGGTATTTAGTATTTTAAATACTAATTAGGGTAATAATAGTAGAATAAGATAACTTCTTTTAAATACTTATAAACTCATAGTAAGCTTTTAATTAACTATACCTTTATAAAAGTTTTATTATCTATCTAACTATAGTTTAAAAGAGAATAAAAGCTTAATTAAAATAGAAAATTAAAATAGGCTTTAATATCAAAATAAGATACTTTACATAAACTATAAATACTATCTTTAACATTTCTATTTATACTATTAAGGTTTCTAACCTTAAGGCCCTTATTCTAACTCAAAGATAATTAACTACTTTACTATATTATAAAATAAAGAATAATAGCTTGGTAAAAGTAGATAACTAAAAAGGGGTTTAATAATGAGATAAAGTACTTAAAAAGGACTATAAATTCTACCTTTAATATCTTCTATTATTACTATTTAACTCAATAAGCTGAAGATTATTATTCCAACTTAAAGATAATTAAGTACTTTACTATAATATAATTAAGGAATAATAGCTTAAACAAAATAGATAACTAAGATAGAACTTACTTATAGAAAAGGGGGAATAATATTCTAACTAAGGAAATAATTAATCTACTATAAAGCGCCTTATTTCCTCTTTAACCTTTATCTCTTTAATTTTCCCTTATTAACCTCTTCTTTCTCCTTTCTGAGGTTATTAAAGCTTTTAGTCTAGCCTTTTTTAATAAGATTAGCTGCTTTACTATATTAAGTAATAGTCTATTTCTAAACATAGTAATAATATTATTACTAATAGGAAATGTGCTTTTAATAATAGCTAAAGTAGCTATAATAGGTAAATACTATTAAGCTAATATAGCTAGATTAAAAAATTAAATTAAGTTATTCTTCTAATAACTTAGGATATTAGTTTATAAAATATATATTAATAATTAGTAAAGAGAAAATAGGGTAAATAGAAGCTATTAGCCCTTTTAAGTAGAACTACTTTATTTATATGAAATATTTTTCTTTATTAGGAATATTACTTATACAAAATTTATCTTTTAGACTTAGAAGCTCAATTGTTTTTTTAAAAAAGCCTGTTAATCTAATCTATCAAAGGATAAATCAAATACTATTAGCTATTAAAAATCCTACCTGTACAGCTTAATTCTGAATAGGGATTAATATTGAAATTCAACTAATAGAAATAAGGAATTAACTTACTTAAGGTATTTAGCCTTAAGAAGGCTAATAGTATCCTAACTAATAGAAGAATAGAAAACTAATAAGAAATCTTCTTGAAAGTGTATTAACTTAAATCTAAGATCTAAAATATTACTAAGAAAATAAGGCTTATAAATAAGTAATAAGCCTTTTAGTATAATAGTCTAAAATTAACCTTATAGTTTACTTAAAGACTTTAGATAGGTCTTTAACCTCTTCTAGAAGTAATTAATTAAAATTACTAAGAAAAACTTATATTTCGCTATTAGCTTATTCTAACTTATAAGGAAGAGATTTACTTATCTCTTTAAACGCCTTCTTAATTATATTCTTATAGATATATACTAAGGGAGGGCTGTGAAATTAGTTGGTCCATTTTGAACTAACTAAGTACTAGTTTAAATTAGTTAATATTTAGTTAGTACTTAGATTACTAAGACTAGTATTAGTCCAAAGATTAGTACTAGTATTAGTACAGGCCTATACTAACTAAATACTAGTTTAAATTAGTCCGGACTAACTAATTTTACAACCCTATACTAAGGAGTCTTTTAATTTAGAATTAGCTTTAAGTATCTAAAAGGTTAAACTCTACCCTATAGACTTATCTAATTAAATTAGCCAATAACGCAATATATAACTAGGGATAAAGCTTCCTCTAGGGTATTCTATTCTTCTTAGTAAAAAGCAAATTATCCCTTTAGAATTTAGTTATTTCTTATTATGATAGCTGTTTAATCTTAGTTATATACTTAGTTAAAATAGCTATTCTTTAAATTTAGATAGCTCAAGCTAGAGAAGACTAGCTTAAGCCTAAATGTAAGATGAATTAAATCATATACGAAAGAGCTTACTATTAAAGCTATTTAAGATATTATTATTAAAATTAAATAAGAATGTCTTTAATTCCTTAGTCAAAAGAAATTCCCCTAGAGTATCTTATATTATTATTATTATTATACTAATTCAATGAGTGTAAACTATTCAGACATTTTTGTATTAGTCAATAGAATTATATAAACAGCTTAAAGTAAGACTATAATAGTATTTAAGCTACTTAATTAAGTAAAACCCTTTTTCTTAAATTAGTAATATATCTTTGAAAACTAAGATCAATTTTATAATTAACTTACTTAGTTAGTACTCTCTTACTAGAGATTATTATAACTTAGATTAAACTTTATATAAGAAAAGACATAAGCTTAAGTTAAATAATATATTTAAATAATAAGTAAAAAGTAAAATAAAAACCCTTTTCTCTATAGTCTATATATAATAATATACATACTATAAGATCAATCACCTTAGAGTTATTCTTTTTTCTTTTTTTCTTTTCTTTTATTATTAAGGCTTATAATTTTCATTATATTTAGTAAGTAATATTCTCATTTACTCTTTATAGCCTTAATTCAATATTAGTTTAAGTATTAACTTTTAGTATTATAATTTAAAATATCTTAATTCTAAGAGGTTTCTTAATAAAATAATATTTAAGGACCTTTTTAATAGAAAAAATAAGTTAATCTTAAGTTTAGCTTTAGTTAAAGGCTAAAAAAAGAATAAAGGCAAAGCTAAGAATAATCGCTGTTTATATTATACTAAGAATTATAAAAAGCATAAGTTTAAAATAAAGTCTTTAGTTTATTTTAATAATAATATAATATTATATTACTACTACTTTAAGCTTATAATACTTAAGATTTGTTTTATTAAGTATTTTTAGTATTAATACTCTAAGTATAGTTATAAATAAATAAGATATTCTTATATGTATATTAAGTTAAGGTTAATATTAACTTAAACAATTAATTAATTTTAATTAATTAATTATTGTTATTAGTATAATTATTGCTTATTCTATTATTATAGCTAAGTTAGTTAGAATACCTTAAGTAATATAAACTTATAAGAATAAAAATAAAGTTTAATATAGAGTTTAATTAAGAATAAGCTAATATTATTTTTAGTCTTGTTATAAAAAGGTTCTTATTTTATGACTATAGTTTATTATACTTAATTATTAAGGTCTAAGGCTTTACCTTTACTTAAGCTATAAAAGAGATAAAGTAATTTAGTTAAGTAATATGTAAAGAGCTATAGTACTTAGTGTTTAGAGTAAGTATTTAGTTATAATAAATACAAAGAGTAAAGCTTTTTCTTTTTTTTTTAACTTTAATAAATAATCTTATTTTAGCATTTCTTCTATAGTTACTTGAGAGTTAGTTTATTCTATTAATAATTATATAAATATAATATTAAAGCTTAAATCTAAGCTTTACATTATATTATCATAAGCTTAATTAAAGCTTTTATTAGCTTTTTCGACCTTTTCTTTATTAAGAGTAACTTTAATTCTTAGCTTAAAGATTTATTATTAATAAAAGATATAATTTTGCTTAATATTAATAAATAAATAAAAGTAATATGGTTTATAGTATAATAGTTATTTTGATAAGGTATTATACTTAATATTAAGAATTCTAATAATTTAAAGTATAAAAAGCTTATTTTCTATAATACGTATAAAGAAAACCAGCTTATATATTACATTAAGTTAGTTTCTTTTTACTATTTATTATATAATATAATATAACATAATAGTGAAAATACAAATTACTTTTATTATTATTTATTAAATTTATTAAAAAGAAAGTAATAGTAATAATTATTAAATATATATTTATAAATACTATTATAGTTTTAATAATAAAACCAAGTTAATATATTATTAATGGTAAATTTAAAAAGTTAATTTCTATTAATTAAATAGCTTTTAGTTTAGTTATACTTTTATTAATATTATTAATAGAATATATTTAGCTATTCTTAACTATTACTTACTCTTTAATAATTTAATTATTAATATCAATAGTACTAGCTTTATTATTAAGGGAAAAAAGCTTTTTAAAGACTTTACTAAAAACTTAATAAATAACTTGACTAAGATTACTTTAAGTAACTTATTTAAGAGATATTTAAAAGAATATTTAATAATAAATATATTATTTAGTTTAAGAAGTTATTTAAGTATATAAAGTTAACATAAATAATAAGCTAATATAAATAAATTTAAGAAAAAAGATTAATAAGAGTATTAAACATATTAAGTTTAAGAGAGGTTAAAATAAATAAGTAATATAAGTAAGTTTCAGTTAAATATAATAGTTAATATATAAAGTTTAAAATTTAATAAGACTTAAAATAAAGAAATTAATATATAATATAATAGTTAATATATATTAAGTTTTCTTATAAAAGAGTAAATTACTTTTATAATTATATATTAATAAGCTATAAAGTTATATTTATTACTTATATTAAGTTATATTTTATTAACTTATTTATTTACATATTATAAATTTAAAAGATAAATATAATTTCTAAATCAATATTTTATTAAGCTAGATTAAATACTAATATAATATTATAAAATAATAGTATTTTTACTTTAATTATTAGTATATATAATAAATACAATATATTAATAACACTAATTTATTATAATTTAAATATAATAAAATATAATATCTATATTATATATACTATTTATACTTTATTCTATTAAGAAAGCTTATTATACTTTAAATTATTAAAATTCTTAGAATTAAGTATAATTTTTTATTAAATTAATTACTATACTATAAACTATATTACCTTAATTTATCTATTAACATTAAGTAGAGCTATATCTTATATAAATATTACTCATATTATATAAACATTATATTAAGAGCTCATATATATACTAGGTAGAATCAGTCTCTTCTTCCTATGGCAACCAGCAAGAGTTCCTCCAGCTCCGTTCAGGGGAAGACTCTCACTAGGGGTAGTGAAATCCTTGCTATACTGGGCAAAGTCGGCTGCATCTCCACGGAGTTAGGGATTCCTAACTAGCCGAACATCTTACATTAAGGGACGAGCGGTAACATAACAGGCTGAACTGCTCACACTGTTCAGTGAAGTGCTCTCAGCTCCCAAGCTCCGTCCGTCTAACGTAACCATGAGAGTAAAGGAATACATCTGTATTGCACAGTAATCAATTGTATCTAATCTAGCTCATCATATTATCTCTTCGGCTTGTTACTTACCTGTCGAAGCGCAGAAGCGCCACAATCAGTTGTTCAGGTCAGTAGAGTAGCCTATCTCATAAGGGTCTCAAACGGGTGCTGTTGATGGTCAGAAGGATTGGAGAGCAAGAACGAAGCTGAACAAAGCTCTTGCTCTCACATCTGAGAGCGACCCAGGAGTAGCCAAGAACACACTTCAAGGAGGTCGCAGAAGCTGGTTTGTGGGCCCACATCCCTCGTGGATTTGGTTGACCATTGAGGCTAAGTTCAAATTCTCATCATGCTGCTTTGCGGGTTGCCGCGGCATCACTGCTATTACTGCAGGGTTGCTGTGAGGTGTAGATCAACTTAAGGCTAGTGAGACCGCGACCAACTTCCATATAACTATTGAGACTGAGACCCTTTTCATTCTATGAAGACAAGACAACGGGAACAGATTTCTAATATATACATAGCATTCTGGCAGTTGATAGAGGGACAGGGCGTGTACTTTTGGCCCCCATTGCAATGCTGCTACGAAGGGATGCAACCAGGTTGACAAGGTTCAGGTCTCGCGAATAATTCTTCTCTTCCTCGTCTGGCTGTCCAGCGAGATATGATAATTTCCTTGTTCCCTACAAAGAACCCATCACCACTTCATTTCAGACACTAATTCAGTGACTTCTGAATTCTTGTACTTCCCCGTCTAGTACCCCCTTTGAACGGAATCATGGGGACACAAGAGCTATCTTTCATTCAACCTCCAGATCGTCTACTAATACCACCTTCAATCCCTGACATAAAGGAGAATGAAATAAGGTTGGAGATATCTAGAGAAGAAAAATCACAATCGCCAAACTCCTATGAATAGGAGGACAGAAAACAGTGCCTCTTGAAAGGTTCTGGTTGAAGTGTTGAGCATTGAGAGTTGCAATCGTAAATAATCAATCAGTTAACTAAGTGGAAACCTTGAATTGCTGAAGCCGGGAACTGGCCCAATGAGGAGACGGAAGTCCATTGAGAAGGCGCCGATTCCATGCTGAACAGGGGGCAGTGTACACCCTCGGAGGCAGAAGAAGTATATTTATTCTCTGGCCCTTTCCGAGGTACGAGGATATGGATGTTAAAGTGTAGAAGAAGAACACTAAGCCCTAGGAATTTATTGAATGGAACCTGTTAGGGGCGTATATGCTTGAGGCTACATGTGGATCTATCTGTTAAAGGGCATCATTAGGTTCCCCTACTAGCGGCTCATTGGGAAGGTTGCTGAGGAGCATTTGGACTGTGAGCCGAAGAGCTAGAGATTTAGCTTAAGATTTCTAGGGAGTATCATGAGATAAAATCAGCATACTTGAGCGTAGGCATCATGACGTTAGTGAGTAATGTTTTATAGTATGTACTACTATTAGCGTACATTGTTTCTTCTAGGCCTTTAAACAGCCTCTCTGTAATAAGCTCCTAGGAGTTCTGCTAAGCTTTCTCTACGCCAACATCACCGAAATAGCTTTAAGTTTGATCAGGGTGCACACTGATTTTGGAGCCGCCTACTGTAAAGTCCTCGCCAGGTGCTCTAGCTATTAGGCTGTCTAAGACAGCTAACACACTTACTTTCCCAACCGCTTGGATTGTTGGGATTGCATTTAACGAGCAGACTTGACCGAACCGGCCTACCCGATCATAGATTTTCTCAGCTGTAAATACAGCTGCAACGCCACCGCCCTGGTTGCCTGGTGGATCTTGATGTTGCCTGACATTAGTGTTGTCGTCAGTATCCGAAAACCTTTGCTATTGCCTATCGTGCCTGACTTGCACCATTAGAGACTTCGGAGTGAACGACCCTTTGGCTTAGTCGGTTTCAGTAACAAAATTCTAAATCGCCATCGCCTCTGAGGCGGAAATTGTAGCAGGCAAATGTAACATGGCGTTATTTAGGTGCCAGGAAGACTGTAGGCACCCTGAGGCTTGAGCAGCGCCACAGCGCGTATGGGTAGATCTTTATGCTGACGGATAGCTGTATCGACATTTGGAGTGACGTGGGTAGCTGCGGACAACTATATGGACCGCTGTGGAACGTCACCGCCGTTAGAAGACCTGATATGTCGTTCAACAAGCCTTGCGCTGGCGTGGTGCGCTGGGTTGTTAACGCGACGATGGATCTCCTTATTGATTGCGGTGTGACCCGTGGGGAATGCCGATTGCACTGACATTCCCCAGGTTGAACTCTGTCTGGGTGGACGGTCCTTAGTCTCAAAGGAGATATCGCTATTGTTTTGCTCGCTTAGTTCTCTAACCATGCACGTCTGGTCTGGTAGTTGCAGTGTCTATCGTGCAGTTTCTCCTATCCAGAGGCAAGCTTATCAAGCTCCATTGCTATATTGGAATTTTCAGTTCTAAAATTGTTCAGGTCACACCAGTTGTATGTATCTTAGAAGTTACTACTTGGGTAATTGCATCAACCTTTGCTCAAATAAACAATATACTCCATCTCCAGAAGCTAGTTTAGTAACATATGTATGTAAAGCGTTAAGGCGTCATGCGCGATCTTCGCTTGGTCACACTTTCTCACAACCTCAGCAGCAGAGGCAGCAAACTCTTCCGCTTAATTGTTGGTGATTTGATAGAGAACAGAAGATGCAGAAGCTCTCTCTTCCAGTCGTCAGCATAGAGAAAGCCAAGGGAACGTTCGAAACTTCCCTTTTAGATCGCAATAGGGCCCTTAGGCATCATCCCCTCCGACATGCTCACGAAGCCTATTGATGATCTGATTCAGAAGTCTTACCCTCTTTTCTTTTTCCTTCAGCCTCCTTTGTGCTTCTGAGTCTCCGGTTGAAGAGAATCTCAGCTTTCGACATTGCTGTACTACCTGAGCACTCTCAGACAGTAGGCTATGTGACCAAAAGTTCCTTTTTGCAGGATTATGTTCTTCTTTAGAATTATAGTGGTGTATTCCATCAAGGTCATCAAAAACCTGTCCTATTCGCTCGCCAAAATCACCGTTCCGCGTTCGCTGATACTTGATTAATGCTTCCAAAGGCTGGTACGTAGAGGCGATGCTGGCGCTGCAGTCTCCGGGGTATATCAATGCCTGATTGGGTCTCTTTCGCGATGAACTTGCCACCCCTCAGCCGCTCGACCTTTTGCTGTAGCTCTTGGTATAATCCCTTGAGATGGAGTTCGATTGGCTTTAAAAGGATGACCTTCTGGCTGAGCTTGCGGAAGGCGTTGAGCTCTTCGGCTTGCCAGTTGTTCTTCCCCCTCTTCTTCCTATTCTTTTTTTAGCGTTTTGTCCTTCACTGGACCCTTATGTTCTCGTTCAGCTTCAACTTCAGCTTCAAACTCTTGAGCTTGCTGTTTCCTATTCCTACCCATTCCTAGCGCGCTGTCTTCTGGTGGGCTCTCTTCTCCCCAGTTGGTCCTATAGAGCCTATCAAGCTCACTTTTGGCCTCGTTTAAGTCATATTCATCTAATAGCAACCGAACTCGCTGATCTTTAATCGACAAGAGTTTCTATCCTTGTGGAAAGGGAAACCAACATCGCCTAGCCTTCAGTAATCACATTGACAAGAGAAAATGCGAAACATACTCCCATTTCAACTAATCTCCCATACCAAAATCGCGAGAATGCAGGTGGTCAAGAAAGCGGTCCACGGCCGCATGTTCACAACAGGCAACTGACTTAACGTGGCTAGAACAGAAATTGCCTTCGTACTGTTAAGCTTGAGTTTTATCTACTCGCAGTGGCCCTTAAAGCTAACAGTTATACATTACTATAAATTTAGCTGAAGTTGGAACTTACCACTGAAGTCTTGAGATGATATGCGAATAAGGCGCTCCATAGAGACATCCGGTAGGTAGTGAGCATGAGACAAGCACACCTTGTATTTCAACCGAATTAGAAATGACAATGAGTTTGAGCCCTTCCCGTATTACCAGGTCGTAGACATTCTACTTTCGACATAAGACTCCTAAACGAAGAGTTCAAACTCTTCGTTCAGGGGTGAAATTTCATCATGTGCACAATGGCCTGTGAATCCCTATTGCGCTCGTATTACTTGATGCACGGATGGAGACACGCCTCCACGTGCAAGGACACGTAGAACACATCAATATCACACCTCGTACTGAGTGGCGAGCAGGGATGTCAATCATCGGATTAGTTAGCCTATGAACACTGCTTCCCACCTGGGGTCCAACCCGCTTAATAATCTTTTGAGTACCAAAAGCCTCCGAGCAAGTCCAAGGATGTGCTACTTTGGAGTTCTTCTCCGTCTCGGGCAGAAAACTCCGATGCCAACAGCGGCGCTATTTGATTTATGTACCTTGACCTCGGAAAAATATTATCTAAGTACCAAATGTAGAGCGGTGAGTTTTCCAACTTCATTTGAACCTAAAAGAACCAGCAGCCGATGATAAATAACCTTTCTACTACTGAAGCTCAGGGACCGCCACAGCGTTTTAACTTAAACACTCGAGACGAAGACGCATACGAGCCTAGCAGCACTTCACCGAGGCCGTTCAACAACCCAATAACAATGCCGACAAGGGGGATTGAACTGACCGATCCACGACCGATATAGAAGACACCAATATAAACGCTATGCCATGGAGCTATGCCCCTGGAGTTTGATATCTTCAAGCCCCCCCGAGTTCGCCTCCCGGCTGCCTTGTAAGCGAACCCAACCATTTAGAAAAGACATCTATACATAAGCTTAGCAGTGACCTTGACCAGACAGCAAACCACTTCAACAAGCGGGGACTTGGTTTTGGAACACTATGTCGAACCTATACTATTAGACTGGGTTCTTTGTACATCCCCCACGTACACCCTTGAAGAGTGCTACGACACTCTCATGGCTGGCCGGGCGTCGCTGCCGCCATACCTAACCCGAATTCACCCTTGTGCTGGTATTAGAACTGCTCAGGACCTATGGTCTTGAACATTGAATTAGGGGAATATTGACGTACACATCACAAAGAAAGAGCTAGTGCTTATTTATCAACTGTCACGCCAATGCGAAGATAGTGTATATATAATGGAAGGGAATGAGTAGGCGATGGGCTTGGCCCCTAAGCCTTCCCAGCTTGCTACTTTCGAATGCTACTTTACGCCGGACTTGATTTCCAGACTCCCCTTCGTCTACGACCTCTTTTACGACTTGCTGGCCATGGGTGTGGTGAGATGTTGGAGCTGGTACTGGCGCTAGCTCCTCTGAACTTGGCCCGACACGTGTATGGTAGAAGGGTGTAAAACAGTAGACCATCACCTCCTACTCCACAAGCTTTGATGGCGGAGGAGACAATTGAATCAGCTTGACGCTTCTAGGAATGTTGAAACTTGCCAGGCTTCGTGATATTCTTGCGTCTAAGTGAATGTACTACCTACCTTCCTTGCCACTCGCATTCTCCATGTATCAATTGCTGAATAGCAGATATTCCTATCATGTCTGATAAGGAATAAGAAGGTCTGGGGGTAGGTATCTGTATTTAAGGCAGACTCGCGCTTATTCTTTTTGCTGCTGTTATAGTTATAGTAAAGCTGGATTTGAGTACTAAAATGAGTGCAGTAATATACAATTGCTTGTAAGAAATGAAGCCAACCCTAATTGGCTAGCATATATGTAGTAATACATAAAGCCTTCATGCAAAACAAAAATGGGTATTACCTGCATGGATGCCTAGCTCAACCCAAAGGGGGGTTGGGTGAGCTAACTCCGGTAGCACTTATTCTAGCATTACCCGGTTGGAAGTTAATATGACACTGGATTTCTGGTAGTTTCTCGCTTTCCCCCTAGCAAAGTTAGTGTTTTGCTGCTGTAACATTAGTGTCGATAGCCTCCCACTTTAGCCTCGTTCACGCTTTCTATCAGGCGCATCATTGTTGCATTGCCCAGTTTCCTGGAGTGACCCCTCCACTTAATCGGGTTGGCCCTGCAGATCGCTGTCGCGGATGGGTCGTTGAAGAGTCTGAGAATGTATTCAAGGAAGTCGCAGTACTCCAGAAACGTTGTCAAAACCTCACGTGGGGATTTCTGGGTAACGTCAGGGTTAGGGTTCGGGTTAGTCCATCCACTGAGTGGGGCATACAAAAAACCAATATGTTTCGTGTTAAATTGCCCATTCTACCCGTAACAGCACGATTTCGTTAGAAGCATGCCGCCGATAATACTTATTGAATCCAGGCATGCGTTCCAGACCGTATTTCTGTCTTAGCGTTCTGGAAGAACCTCTTCTTGAACTTCTTTCTCACTTCACATTCGCCATATACGCGTTTCTCTCCATCGAACGGCTTAAGGACAGTTTAGGAGTGGCTGTCGGTCACGAAGTTCAGCTGGATGGCATGCATGCGTTGCCACACGAGTCGAGTTTGACAACAGGCAACTCCCTACAAATTGAGGTGAGAAATCTTTGCAACAAGGTGGATACCAGGTACCAGGTATGTGCTTGAATGGGGCCCAGCTGCCATCATTCCGGTCCAGTTCATCTGCCTGCATAAAACATTTTTGAAATGTCTCAGCATCGGATGGCTTAGTGAGAAGCTCGTCGTGATCAGGTGAGACCCGGTTAATAGTCTCAAAGGCCATACATTAATTGTTCCCGTAAGCAGCCACAGATATCTCCGCATACCTGTTCAAAAGTTTGCAGATAACATATCTTCCCATCTGGGATACTGTTATCCCTCATTGCCTCCCCAACTTCTTCTCGATCCAATATCGGAACGGGGAACAAAGGAAGGGTGAGGATAATAGCAGCCATTATGAGCTCAGAAGAAACAAATCAACTGTGACTTGAACCGGGTGTGGAGCGAATGGCGGCCGTGGAAAAAAGCCTAACTGGAGAAGAAGAAGAAGCCAGAAAAGGCAACCAAATGCAGCTGCAGCTGCAAAACAGCACTTAATCCTAAGGGAAATACTAAGGTGTATGTAATTCATACGTCCTGCAAGGATACCACGACTCAAGTTGGGCCCTAGTTCCACCGAACACTTGCACCATGCAACCGAAAAGCGCAGCGCAGGTGATGTAAAGGGTATATCTAGACAGACATGTTCGGGGATATCAAAGCGAGAACGCCGTCGGGCGGACAGGCGACCAAGTGTATGCGAAGGTACTTGCAAGGGGGCAAGGCAGTTGTAAAGCACTTGCAGTTAGCACTCTACCGGAACAGACAGTGTAGTATTTCTTGGATCGACGAGTTCAAGGCCGCGGTATCAGGAGACCACCTCGGCCTTAGAGTCCCCTAGCTTGTTCCTATTAGTACCAAGGTTAGCGTAGACCCAAGTGTTTCCCAAGTTGCATCTTCCAATTAAGATGAGAATCCAACGTAAACCTGCCAATAAGCGGCCGTCTTTACTCAATGTTATCAAGGGCCTTGGAACAACCCAATGCTAAGAAAGCTTATCAGACTTGAGCCCAGTGCAATTAGCTAAGTGCCTCCTCATACCACTGACGTTAGATTTTCTGTTAGGGTTCTTGCCCGACATCTCTCATCTTCTTAACACAACCCCATATTCCAAACAGAAAAGTAACTCATCATCGCAATCTGACGCTATGGCTTTACCACGTTTTTTCCTGGCCGTGGACGCTTCCGCATACATCTAACGCGTTGGTTTCTATACATCAGAAAATCGTGTAATGAGTGATTGTATCAAGGATCTCTCCAACCTTCCCTTTCCCACCAAAATGCCATATGGGCAACACCTCACAGCCCAGAACAGCTTTCTTAGAAAGGTTTGGTGCCTTTATTCCTGTATTGGGGCTATTGAATTAGTGCTAGGTAGGACATTCGTTGAGTCCTGGTTTCAAAACTAGGTCGACCTCGTTGAGGGCTCATCAAAGTATGTAGCCATGTCCTTCCTTCCGACTACATATTTTGTTTCCACAACAGATGGGCTGGGCAGACGTTTTGTGTCGCCATTCTCCTCTGGAGTCTAAGCTCAACTGTCTGCTTCTATGACGGATCAATATCCTGAAACACCGAAGATGACCCAGCGGTGTTTAAGAGGTGGCGTCTTCTTGCAATACCAAAGCTACGTATGAGCGAAAACGGCATCTCTGAGAACATCGTTGACCTGAACGATGGCGGACTGCAAGATTGTCCAAAATCTTCAAATTTCCACATACTTACAAATCACTGGGTTCTTCAAACAGCTGACTCCAGTTTCCTCTTCTTTGAGGCTTGTGGTCGGATATACGACGAAGGCCGAACTTGAGCAGTGGGGAGCATGAATATGCCATATTCCGACGACATTAAGAAGACGGCAGATAGACAGGAAGCTGGAGGAGCTTGCATTAACTGTCATTGGCTAACCATATCCTCGAAATGACAATTTATGTACAAGAGGGCAGCATCAGGCTCAGTCTCAAGTCTGTTGTGGCAATCCATCCGGCTCTTACTGAGACTAAGTGACGTCCCTTTACAACCAAGTGTATCGATAGCTTCACAGAGGTGTGATTGAGGTAACAGTCGGCTGTGGCACGATTTCTAGTGGAGTTAATCTTGATATTGCTGCTTGGTCAAATCTGACTGTCGGTGACTCGATGAAGGAGTAGTATCGCTGTGAACAAAACTTGTCTCAAAGGTAGGTAGACCTTCCGACATTGTTGCATACTGGCCGGGAGTAGAATAAGCTATTGTGCCATCGATGAGGGAATCACTGAGTACTGGGGCTCATTGGACTGCCATAGGTCCTATTGGAAATAGATCTGGCGGACAGATAGAAACGCTTTCGGCTGAGTCCTGGCTTAAGTGATGAACCAGTTCTCTATCGATGAGGGGATTGTAGAGTGTTGGAGCTCGTTGACTTGTCACCTCGATTGGGAGTAAATCTGACTCGTAAAGGAAGGGCCATTTTCGCAAGCAATTGACCCTAACGGTACATTTTTCCCCCATTAATGAGAGAATGGCTCAAGGTTAGGGCTCTTTGGCTTATCATACTAATCGAGGACAGGTCTGCTGAGAAAGGGCCACGTTTTCAGCTGCAGTCAAGTCTACATCAAGAGTAGGGACTATCTCGCCAATGTCATCGTCACTCGGCACCAATGCTAACGGGATCGTATATAGAGCTTGACTGTAATAGTTATCTGTACGAAGATAACTTTTAGGTGCCAAGCCTATCGCCAGTGAAATATCAAGTTTGAAGATATAGATCCCGATGATGAGTTGTTGCATAACATTACCACGGTGGATGTTGTACCAGCTGACCAATGTCTAGGAGGCAAAGGAGAAAACAGACGTATAACGAATCTATACTTTTCGAAACATAACGACTTAGTACAAACCGATTTGGCTCGGCTCTTGATAGCTCGGTGCTGTGCAGCGCGCAAGCCGTAGGTCGCTGATGGCAACTCCGATTGAAGTCTTCTGCCGCTTGGATAAATGATCTGGTATCTTAAGTTTCCTTCCCCTGCGAGTGCCACATATATTTAGATGCTCGAGAAATTGCGATAATCGTTTGAGAGATCTGAAACGAAAAGTGTAGGCTTCATCGCATTCTCCATCTATACATATAAGTCCAGCTTTATTACCATACCAAGACAGTAGTACGTATTCTGTAATGTCGCTGAAAAATGCGATAGGTCCCTTTAGGTTGGTAATCGCAGGAAAAGTCAGGGCAGGTCAGCTACTCCTTGTCATGGATTGAAAGCGATTGTGGAGCAGTTTGTCCGCGATCCAACGTCGGATTCACTGAGCCATCTTTCACATTCACTGAGCCCGGTTGAGTAGCGCTGTGTACGAGGACTCTTAGCGCAGACGAGGCGGGGAAATACGGCTATAGAAACGGTGCCACGCAAAGAGCTTCAGTGTTGCTAACCTTGGTGCGGAGCTCTTAAACGTCGTATATCAACTAATCCTGTCGGGGCTGTGGGTGGGTTTCGTTGGTTTTATAACATGAGCTCACTCATTCATCTCGTATGTTCTTTTGTAATATTTCGATGCTATGGAAACACCTGGCGTAAACATGGTACATGGAACTTATCGTGGCCTCATTATAGACAGAGTCAAAAGTCAAAGAGGGGTACAGGGTAGGTACAGGGTAGGTGAAACTTTGTATGGGTAACCCTCCAGGACCACACAACTGTAGCTTCTGCGGAGCTGCGCTATCCTAAAGGTGATAAAGAATGAGAGTTTCTAGAGTTCCTCCTACTTTCATGGAGGTTAGGTTTTCGTTTCAGCTTCGAAGGATCTTATTGCTTGATTAGAGAGCCGGCTAGGAGTGAAGCCATCCTGGAAGTAGGAAGATCCAGGGCTTTCTTCAGACAGAAATAGTCTCGTATCCTCACGCTGTATAAGGATCGTCTGGTCTGGCTTGTTTGATATGAAATGAAATGAAGGATACAGATACTAGGAATCGCTAGGCCAGGGTGCGTGGTTAGTCCGGACGTAGTAGGTCTAGCAGGATGGAGGGCCATGTACATACACGCGTCAACAGCTGCGCCAATTGCGTCGGTAGTTACGTCGGAAGTATTGGTGATCCTATTGCGAGTAACTAGAGATGGTCAGCACCAGGCTGGTTCAAGCCTAGGAGCTCACGGATTATAGACATACCGAGCATGAACTATCGTACTGTAGAGCACCTCTAAGTGATCCATAAGTCAAGGAACTCGAGGCAATGTTCTAATTGCTCCTCAAGGGTACAGTACTTAGGTAATATGAGCATCGCCTATGAGAAATGGCCAGTCAATGACACTATGGATTTGAACTTAGGGCTCACTATTTGATCAAGTCTAAGCGACTGGATTGAGTCTCTTTGTCATTACACTGCTGACACGTCACCATCATGTCCCAAATGGAGCTGAGCTTGCACATTATCTACCTAAGACCTCAGAATGGTCAACTCACAAAGTACTCAGGACCCTGGAGGGAAATCGATCGTTCACTAACACTTGCCTCAACACGCCCTCGCAGGTCAGAAACCAGGAGGGGTTAGGGGCGTGCGAAAAGGGTAACTAGCTTGTTTGTAGGCTTCTGTGGTCAATTACTAGACTAGGCCGATTCTGAACTTCATCGTCGCTCCACTCACTGGTGTAGTCACACTAGTGTACCGTACTGTACTTGGTTGCCTCATCTTTGCCCCAGAAGGCTCCTACCTGACGTACGTGAAGGGCCACTTTTAGATGCACGGAGGTGAATTTATTATTAATCTAATTTTAGATGCAGACAAAGCCACGCTCTGGTCGTTTCTGGACGCACTGGGATCTCTCATCAACAGCTCAGGTTGAGATTACTATGTGTGACCAACAGGTTCTTACAAATCAGATTAAAGTTCTATGTAGTTCGAGACTGTGGCTGACGAAAGTGGCCTTGACCCATCTTGATAAGCGCCACTCTGTTCTCTTCGCTTGTGCAGCTCTAATTCTTGACCTCGTCTGTGTCACAAGTTGACCGCCACTTTACAGTACCCTAGCTTCACTTACTTACATTGGCTCCGTTTTCCAATGATGATCTACGAAAAGGAATGCCAATAAACGTTTGTTGACACTTGCAGAACTGGCTTGTTGAAATGAGGTTTTGCCTACAATGGGGCCATCTTTAACTACCGCGGAGAACACAAGCCATTCAGGTCTGAAGAAATAACACACTGGCATTTCCAAGACATATGACATGAACTATCTAGCAAGTGGACCATCCAGAGTCCTTGATGTTTGGGAATAGGATATGCTCTATCTAAGCATTGAATCTAAAATCATCGCCCGAAGAACCGCGACTGGAGGAGCTTGACCATGAATGACCGCTAACCTGACCTCAGTCGACATTGGCACAGAGATTCCTGGGGAGTTGCGGAAATACGAAGAGTTCGGGTTCTCCACGACGAGCGTGTTGGCCAAGCTCGCGCTGGTCGCGAGGGGCGGCGCCATCGACGTCGGGGCCGCTGTGACCAGGACTTCACTGAAAGACCCATGGTGATTGCGGAGAAGGATACGGTAGAGGTGGTGGCTACTGTCGTGTCGGCCCGTGGCAGCGCCGTGGACGAGACTTAACGAGAGGATAGCCCCTCGTTGTAGGGGCACCGTAACTCGGAGGGGCCTGTGCCTCGAACCGTCCAGATTGTATTGGAACGGCCATAGCCAAGGCTCGATGTTATCTCCACCGGAGGTGACTGCATCTCATCCAAGGGCAGGTCTCATCGAGGTGCTGGCCTACGATCGGTGCGGTTATTCAGGCTCTCGCTCTGCTTTTGCATAGCCGGACTACCGAAACGAAAGCGGACTGCCCGCTCATCCAGAAGCTTATTGTTTGAACAAACCAGAGTGGCAACTGTAAATGGTCCATAGACCGGACCTGAACGACACTGTGCCCGTGCGCGTCTTTCTGACATGCGAGGCTAGACTGAGAAAGAGACTACCATGTTGCAATAAGATACACGGGAGGGTTGGCGTCACAAAGCCACTGTAGATGAATTATGCCGCCACTTCCATGCGCTGATCTGTACTCCATCTCCTCAACGTACACGGGAGATCTCAAGCGCGGCGCTCATCGCCACAACAGAGCTGCACAACTTCGGCCCGGAGGTTTGTAACACGTGCAGAATGGCTTTTTCGTTCGCACGATCGACTCCTGTCGGACCTCAAGGAAGGATGAGAGACGATGCCAAAGAAGTCATAGGCAATCCTGACCAAGTTTTTCAGGTTAGCCTGCTCCTTCATACTATTGTTTTATGTCTAGAAGTCATCCTCTTGACTCTTTAGCTCTTGGTTTAGTTATTCTAACATAGGTGCAGGGTCTTCGAAAGGCGGCAGGCAGGCTCGTGAGGTGGTGCATTCTAAGTCTTGGCCGGTGAATCCAAGAGAAAGCTCCAAGTGCTTCGCTCCCTTTCGGTGGCCCAGCAGCCCTCTGTTGTGTACGTACCCTAACAGGCTTCGAGAAGTTGCGCATGTCAGCGACAATGTATAGGGCTGGCTTGTGGATGGCGTCGAGGAAGTTGCATGTGCCTTGAGTAAAGGCACTGAATTTGGCATGAGATACTCACGGCCCGTGCCATGCCTCAAACTTGGCCCCGAGATGTTGACGAGATTCTGGTCAATGCTGCCTGCCTTTGTCTTGGTCTTCGTCTTTCCACAGGGTCTCTGGTGAGTCGTCGAGCGAAATGACAATGTCAAGTTTCTCGCGAGAGTACCAGACCGACGAGTTTGCAAGAGTTCCCATTCCATCGAGGTTCTTGATCAAGTTTCCGGCGGTGATGTATATTCTTTGGACGTAGAACATTCCATGAAGCCGGGTTCCATGTTTTTCGCTGATGACAGCGCGTTGAAATGTCCCCAGCACCCTGTCGGATGGATACTCGTGCTCGTGCCTTGCATGGTCCGGGTGCCGAGATGGAATGCTGAGATGATTCGAAGCCACCCTGGGCCAGTTGGCGACTTGGGAAAGCACGTCTTATCTGTTTTGGGATTAATACTGTGCACTGTAAAACTTGGGGAGTATATTGCTCATTTCTCGACCTAAATGTCCTTACAGTCGGGTTTCACTGCTTCTTATACCTGGCATTAGACGGCTGGCCTGATGCATGTCAGTTCATCTTGTGAGCTACCGTACTAAACTTGTCAACTTGAACAACCGTGGAAGCATTAGGTTTACATGATGCTTAAATTGTAATAAAAACCCTGTTCTTTGGATCTTGTGATAGTAGCAACCGCGCCCTTGATAGAGCCGACGGCCTGATGCATTGTTAAGTGCCGGCTCCGCTACGGTGTCAGCAATATGACCGTATCAAACGGCTAAATCTATGCTCTTGTTACGGGCTATCAAGAGCGTAGGAATGTCGAGGTTCCTCAAGCTAATCAGAATTCGACTAGTAGTATTAAAGACCGACTGAGTCTCAACATGAAATGCGGCCTACGTTTATTTGGGTTTCCTTTTATTCTAGCTTAGAGCACCCCTTCCAAGTGTCGTCGTAGGGAGTGAGACTTGTGGTGTTTTTTAACTCTGAAGAACACTCGAGGCATTTGAATTGCTTTTCATAAGCGTGGGTATATTTTGTACACCTGTGGATCCCTTTCTTTCTTGAAATCCAATGAACACTTGGAGCATCCAAACGGTCTTTTAGAAGACAAGAATTAGAGTGTTTCTATAAGTATTTTTATGGTTTAAAGGATACTGAGGGTAATA
Source organism: Neonectria neomacrospora (assembly GCA_917563905.1). Lineage (NCBI taxonomy): Eukaryota > Fungi > Ascomycota > Sordariomycetes > Hypocreales > Nectriaceae > Neonectria > Neonectria neomacrospora. The sequence continues at coordinate 157,592 of OU830649.1, read as the reverse complement.
AAATAGCCTTATATATAAAGGGATTATAGTGTATCTTTTTAGAATAGATTATATTTTTAAGTCATTATATTTTGTAAAATAAGAGCCTTATATAAAATATATAGGGTATCTTATAGTAGATATTATAATATATTTCTTAGGCTTTTAAGCTCTTAAATCCTTAAAGGTCTATTAAATAAAAGCTAATGTATTATTTTTCTATTCTAATAGTATAATATACTTAAATAACCCTTATTATAAATAATACTCTTAAGCTTTTTTAATCTTATTAATATATTTAAACTTATAAGCTTATAATTATATTATATTAACTTTATATACTTAAGTAGCTTTTTAAATTAAAGGTTATACTTATCTTTAAACATATTATAAAATACTCCTTTATTTTCTTAATAATAAAGTTAATATTACTAATATTAATATTTTAGTTATTATATAGTAAATAGTACTTAAGTATAACTAAATATACTTAACTAACAATACTAATAAAAGTATGATTAAACTTAAAGTTATTTAGCTAATATAAACTAGCTTATTAAGTTTACTTTTTAAAATAAGTTAACTTAATCTCTTTAGTTAAATTATAATACTATTTATAAGTATATACTTAATAGCTATTAATATTATTTCTTTTAAATAAACTTAATAGAAAATAAGATAAATAGCTTATATTTTAGCTATTAAACTATTTTAGTTAGTATTATATTATATATATCATATATTATACAATATTAAATTATATTATCTTATATTATATATTAAAAATAAGAAAAATAGGTTAACTTAATAAAAAATAATTAGCTTTCTTATATATATTATTTAGAATAAGCTTATTATACTTTAGATTATTAAAATTCTTAATATTAAGTATAATACTTTATTAAACTAACTATTAAATTTTTTCTTTATATTAAATAAGATTATATTTTCTATAAATAAGTTCCTTAAATATATAAAGTAATTAAATAGCTTATTAGAATAGTTAAATTATATTTTATAAGGCTTTTCTATACTATAAAATAGCTAGAATAAAGGTAAAGGATACACTATAAATACTTTTAGAAAGTCCTTTATAAATGCCTAATAATCTCTTAAGAAAGCCTTATTATTACTTTAATAATTATAGAACCTTTTTTATACTTTTAAGAGATTCTTAGATATTTCCCTAGGAAATTTCTAAACTTAGCTTAAGGAATTATTAATTTAGTATCTTATTATTTTACTCTTAAGCTTAAGGTATCTTAATTATATAAGTAGGGATTTTTTCCCTTAATAATATTTAGTTTATAAATCTCTTAATATAGTTATTTTTATATTATTCTATATTTTATAGTATAATAAGTTATAAGAGAATTACTATTGTATAATTAAGTTATAAAAGATCTATTAAATAATTCTAAAGTATTATTAAACTAATAATAAGTTTATATTAGGTATTAAACTTCAATACTTAATTAGACTTAATAAGTTATTTATACTTATTAATATAATCTAATAAGAATAGGAAAATATAATAATAATATAAATAACTTTTATTAACTATAATAGACTAAAACCTAGGGTAACTATAAGTAAGTATTAAATAATAGTACTTATAAAGTTATAGAAAAAAGAGAAAGCTATTTTAGGATTTATAATTAATCTTAGCTAATTTTAGTTAAGTCTTAGGTTATACTCTAAGTAAGTTTTTATTAAGTTTTTTAGTATAAGCTAAGAGCTTAAGCTTATAGTATTAACTAAAAAATAATATTATAGACTTAAAAGAAGTAAAGAAATTAGTAAAGTAATTTAAAGTAGTAAAACTATAACTTACCTTTTTATAGAATTCTTCTTTTAATATACTTTTTGTATAATATACAATTATAATTATTATATTATTATAACTATATAATATTACTAATTAATCTTTAAATAAACTTAAACTTATATAATAAGTAGTTTTTATAAAGCTAAAGTAAATATAGTTAAGAAAAGTCTTAAATAAAGTATTTATAATAATTAAATTTATAAATTTATAATACTTTTTTATTTTAAAAAGTAATATACTTCAGCTTAAAAGAATAATATGAAAAGGAAAAGAATATATATATTAAAAGTATAAGCTAAGAAAGAATATTATAATATATCTTTATCTTTGAAAGAATATACTATAGTAATAAAAACACTAATAACTTAATTTCTTTCTCTTTTTTCTTCTTTTATAGCTTAGAATATAAAGGCTTTAAGCTTTAAGAAACCTAAAAAGCTCTCTAACTTAATAAATAAATAATACTCAATTTTTATTAACTTACTCTTAACTTAAACTCTTACCCCTTATATATTATTCTTGCTCTTAATAGTTATCTTAGTCTTCTTATTATTATTATTCTCTTTTTAAACTATTAATTAATATTAATACTCCTTTAGAACATTAATTAATAGTTTACTTTTACTTAAGTTATTTTAGAAGCTTATAATAAGTATAATATAATTTTACTACTTAAGCTAAATAGAAATACTAAAACTTAATTCTTAGTTTACTTAAAATAATAGTATTATTTTATAATATACTATAATAAGTATATAGTAATTTATATTAACAAATATTATAAGCTTAAGCTATAAATATTTAAAGTAAGAGAAAACTAAATTAATACTATCTTTTTAAAGATTAAACTTTAAATTAATATTTATTATAAATCTTTAGATAATAAAAATAACTTACTTATATTATAGATTCTATTTAATATTCTTTTAAATAATTATATATTACTTATTAATAATTCTACTCTTTATTACTTACTTTAGAACTTTTATAGCTAATTTAACTATAATGGTAATAATCTTATTAAAAAGTATTATAGCTTTATATTAGCCTTTTAATCTCTAAAGAAATAATTACTAAGTTAACTTAAGCCTATTAGAATAATACTTTTAATTTAAAATAAGTTTTAGAATTCATTTATATTAGAGTTTATTAATTATAACTAGCGCTAATAAATCCTAGAAAGTTCTAACTATATAAGTTATATACTATATTATTAGTATTATATAGATATTATATAAAGACTTACTTCTTTTTTAATTAGCTATTATTATTTACTATAATCTACTAAGTTTAAGTTTTTTAGATGCTAATAGATAAACCTTAATTCTATTAGGTTTTCAACTAGCTAATAAGAAAGCAATAGTAACCCAATTAATCTAAGGATTATAAATCAATTATATTATTAATTATATATCAAAATAAGCTATTTATTAGCCAATTTAATCAGCTGGATTTAGGGGATATTATCTATAAAAGAAAAAGGATTCCCTTTTATATTTAGACTTATTTTAACTCTTTATACCTATAGCTTTTATCCAATTAGGATAAAAAGAACTTTATTAAATCCATAATACTAAGCTCTATTTAATAAGCTATTAATTAGTATTATAAACCTTTCTCTATAATCTCTATCTTACTAAAAGGCACTTAATTATCTTAGCTACCTTTTATAGTATATTTAACTTCCCTATTCAGTAGGCTATTTATAATATAACAACTTATATAGTATATAAAAGAATAAGTTATAATTTAAAAGAGTTTAATTGTATTTTATAGTATATTTATATTATTAATATTCTGAATAACTTAACCAAATATTATAAACTAAAGATAGAAATTAAATAAGAGTAAAAACTAAATTTATTATTAATAGTTATTAGTAATTATAAAGCTTTAAGCTTATATTAATTAGCCTTTAGCTATTAATAATTAAGTTATTAAATTATTAACTTATTATTAGCTAAACTTATTTATAGAAAAAGCTAAATCTATAATAAGTAAAAATATAATAACTTTACTTTTAGTAAGTTAATATTTACTTAGTATACTAATAATATATAAGTATATTATATTAATTACTCCTTATTTATTTTTTCTTATTTTTTCTATTTTTTCTTTTTTTCTTTTTAAAATCTTCTTAAAAGTAAAGTGATTTTAGTTCTAATATAAACAATTATTTATTTATATATTATAATAATATAAAAGGCTTTATTTAGGCTTATTATAAAGGAAAATATAAGTTTTTATTAGTTTTAGTTTTTTCTCATATCTCTATAGTATAAAAGTATTATTTACTTTTTAGATTTATAATATATAAATAAGTTCTTATAATTTTTAATATAAATATATATTATATCTTAAGATAATTTATAATTATTATTAAAAGAACCTAAATTAACTATATAGAAAAGTTAATTAAGGATATTATAATAAATATTTAATAAGTAAATAATATAAGTATATATATTATTAAATTATTATAATACTATTATAAAATTCAACTTTAATAATCTTTAATCTTATAATTAATTAACTTAATAAATATAAATAAGCTTTATAATTAAAATATAAGTATAATTATAAAAGTTTATTAAATTAAGCTTTATATAAGGAATATATAACTAAGGTAATACTTTATATATTCTTACCTTAAATATATTATATAATACTATTAAAAATAAGCTAAATATAAATAATAAAGGGATTTTATTTTATAATTAACTGTTAGATCTTTCTCTTCATTTTAAATTAATTTTAAAAACTTAGAAAAAAGGTATAGGTAGCTAATCTAAATAAAGTAATATATAGAGTTTTAAGAACTTTAAAATAAGTAAAAGGAATATAAAAGTTTAAGTTAAATATAAAAGTTAATATATAAAGTTTAAAAACTAATAAAGCTTAAAATAACAAAAACAATATATAATATAATAGTTAATATATATTAAGCTTTTTTATAAAGAAACTCTTTAATAATATATATATACTAATATTCTTATTAAATAAAAATCTTTATAAAAACATAACATTATTCTAGAATATATAAAAAAGCTTTGAATAAAACTATAATTAAGAGAAATATTTAAAGTAGATTTTCTAATATAATAATATAATTAATAATAATTATATATATTAATAACTTTTTAATATTAGCTAAATATTTATTATAGCTATAATTAACCTTAAATACTAAAGAAGTATATAAAATAAATTCTTTATATACTTAAGAGTAATAATAAGCTATATATATAACTTAATTAACTATAAAATAATATAATTAACATATAATATACTATTAAAGAGATAAAACAGAAAATATTATAAGCTTTTTAACTAAAGGAATAATTATAGCAATAAATCTTAACTTAAAAACCATAGGCTATAAGAGCAACATTCTTAGAATCAAACACATAATTAATCACACCTTGATTTACACCATCGCCAACGTATAGGTCTACAAGGTCTCCCGAGGAAACAGTCTTAACAACGACCTACCGTCTTTCCATGAACTGAATTATCTCGTTCAGCGTGAAGCCAAGGAACCGCGTGTTCAAGGCATCATGGTATCAGCCGGAATTGCCAGAATGGGTCTTGAGGTGGCCTGTCTATTCATTGTAATGCAAACAGAAAAGCCCATGGTCTTGACAGAAGCGATCCGCCCCACGAACGACCCCGATCCCGATGGTCCAGGAAACTCGGGGTTCTGGTCGTGTTCAATGACTACAATTCGTCCACTCATCATTCTGACAGACGGTTCGTGATGATCATGCCAACGCTTTCACGGCCAAGCATGACGGGAGACCAGGCCGAACTGAGGATCAGAAAGCCCTGTTCAACGCTCCGACACTGGACAGCCAACTCACAAGCTGGATCTGGCATTTCCCCCGCCTGGAGACCCTTGGCCTTCGGTGGCAGCGATCTGGGCCAAAGACGACGGCGATGATCTCACAATAGCAATGATGGAGACTGCTAAATGAGTCGGCGCGGGGATGACTGGCCGTAGGCGCATATGGGAATGGCAACTTGCCATAGGACTTAAAATGGAAAATCGAGAGCCTGAACTACGGGATTCCTATGATCTGGGCGAGCCGTGTACGGGTGGCTTTCGCTGGAATGAATTTTGTAGTAGGGTCTACAAGGAGATTTGCAATAATGGCATATACTCAACTGTTGTTGGCTTTGCATTTGGGGTGGAACTGTACGGCAATTAGGATAATTTTTGAGGAGAACGCGCTATGATGATCTCGAAGCAAATTAAAGAACCAGCTCATACATTCTTCTTTCTTCGCCGACTCAAACTTAAGTAGCTCCTTGTCTTCCTCCATTTTAGGAATCAACGTAAGGTCAACGCCATCGCCAGTCAACCTGAAAGCGATCCACACTTCCCTCAGGTCTGTCCACGTAAGATTTTTGGTGCAGAACTACAATGGGCCTACATTGTGTTGCCTTTGTACGTTTAGCTATGATCAACTCTAAGAAAGGCACCGCAGCGCCAGGGGTTTTGGGAGTGGCTTGGTTGGCGCAAGCCCCAGGGATGCAGATATATCAAGCCACCAAGTAGAATCATTGATGGCTGGCACATCGTGGGTTTGGGCAGCTCGTCCGTCACCGGACGTCTTATTCCGTCATCGGGAAACTACCTCCATGCTGAGAATGACTCTACCAGAGATGAGGGCTTCGACGAGGGAGTCCTCGCGCTCTGGGTCCACTTCACGTATTTAGTATCTTTGGTAAGGATTGCAAGCAGTATGTAGTTGTATGCCTCTTAATCAAGCCCAGCTCGTGTGAGAGTACAATTCCACACGCGACCACGACCATTGCAACCACTGCCGCCACCACGACTACGATAACTCGGAATCCTTTCATGATTCTTGTAGTACTAAGGATTGTAGCTAGATTTGACGCGGGGGACTTTGTTATATACGCCGAAGAAAGGATTTGATTGTGCGCTGGAGTAAACGTGGCGTAGTTGTCTCCATATCATCCCATTATTCTGTCCACGCCCCTATATCGCGACAGCCCTTATCAACGTATACCAGGATCAATATCTTCAAGCGCTGCGCTTTGAGCGTTACCTCCATCCGAGAACTTAGGCCTGGACAGCAAATGCAACCATGTAAGCGTGGTTTTTGTTTGTCTTACCGTAGGGTCTGCGTAGCCTTGTATTCTAGAAAATAGCCTTAGAAGGCGACTTGCATTGCTTTTCGCTCAATTTCCTCACATATCCATAGCAAGGAACACCAGACTCTCAGTTCATAGTCACAAAAACAACTTGGAGATTTTACATGGACAAATTCGCTGAGGCATCTGTTCTGTATCATCAGGCGCTCATCTCAAGTCCTACATGTGGGCGTTCTAAGTACACTGTCGAGAGTTAATATATTCCAAGGAGCCTTGGGTACCCTGACGCCAACCTCTTCGAGGCGGTATACGAAGATACAAGGAAGAAAGAAGCCAGGGGAGCTCTCAATGTAGTTCAATGTTACAAGACCTCAGTGGGAACAAATTAAATTATCAGTTGAAGAGTAAGCGGCGCCAACTCATCTATTTATCGTCCGGTCAAGTGGACCCCGGAAAGCGGGCGCTAAATAGTTTCCGCTCAAGCAGGGATAATTTATGCATTGCATTATTGAAAGAGGAAACAAAATCACAAATTAGGACTAAACTGTTAAAGCTGTATTGTTCAAGGCTACTAAAGCACGCCTATTTGCCAAAGACTTCTCGCTCTTCCGCACCTTGCGCTCGTTATCACATATCCGGTCCCGGTATCTTTGAATCTCCTCGAAGATAATAATCTCGACTCGTGACGCGATAGAACGAGCATAAAATTCTGTATACGTATCGAGTCCGTACTTCTCACTTCGACCTGACTGCTCTATGATACCGTTCGCAACTGATGCCAACTTTGCAGAATGCCACATGCCAACATTTCAATCAGGGTCTCTCTATGGTAAGGGCGCGAGGCATCTTCATTGTTCGATGTCGACTCTCGAGGTTGCTTTGTTTTCTCCCAGTTCACCCCAGGCTCCAAGCTTATGCTCGAGCTTCCAGATGACCGTCCAGATGACTGCCACTGGGATTTTTAAGGCTACTGGGGAAGTAGCAATGCCTAGAATGGACAAGAGCATGGTAAAGAAATATAGAAAGGTGGTTTCCATTCCAGAAAGCCTCTAAGGGATATATCGTAAACTCGGGGAATTGCCACGTCGGCCGAGGGCTTTCATGAGCCCACCTTTAGGAATAGGCCGCTAAGCAAAGCCCAATTAAATGATACCGTAATGCCGAGGACCTAGAATTGATGCGGCAAACTGAAGGATCGTTTACGTATCGGGCCCAGTTTTGACCTAGGCTATTGCCACGTAGATATAGACCAGAGGTAGAGTACAAGAGCCAAAAGGCAGATGCGCATGGCCAGGTCAGTATCGAGGTCGGGGGGCTGGCATCAGTGGCATCATTGGAGGTGAGACCACCTCCGAGCGAGTTGTTCTCTCTCCACTCCATCGCCTTCAAAGCAAGTGCAAGTCTGTAGTCAAGTCGATGTTCCAGGTCCTCAGGCGGCTCGTATCCCAAGACCGCAGGAACCATAGTACAGTAAAGAAGAGCTGACTCTCGATATCCAATCTGTCCTCAAACAATGTTGAAAGTGGCGGACAGTCCTTCGTGGATCTTCACAATCTGTCGCATGAACGCAAGGGTAGGCAGTCTCTGGCTTTAGAAAAGGGCAGAGTTAGGAGACCTGCCGACATCTTTTCAATCGCTCATCCATCCCAGGATTGGACGGTTCTTGTCGCTGTCGTCTCTCAATTTCCTCAGGGATCCACTCCACTACGGAATTCGATCTCGGCTGATAATATAAACCAGGCGAAGGCAATGGGGTCCTGACTTGTGTGCGTAGGAGTGGCCCAACGCTTGACCTCGGCGTTTTTGAGCAACCGTACGGGCACAATGAAAGCAGGCGTACGCAATGAGAAGCCTCCCCGTCAAGTGAAAATCATTTCCAATTGGCGTTACCAACTTTAAGCACGCCAATGAATTTGTAAGCACCCTCTTGACGTCGGATATTGACAAATCGGCCACATCTAGCTGCAGGCCGAACTAGCCATTGAGTCTGATATGATATAGCCAAGATAAGAAGTCCCAGTCCGATTCTAGCCAGGACTCGAGGCTCGTTACGGCTAGATCCCAGGATTTAAGAGAGAATATCTAATTCAGTTGTTGTACTAGGTGTTGTTGTGTTCTTAGGTCTATGCCCGCGGTCGTTGTATGGAAGTGTGGCAAAGGTTTCCACCGGCGTCCAAATCTGCCCTAAATGTCCGCAGTTCCCTCGTCATCCCCTGCAGATACCAAGCTGCTTCGCTGTTTCTGTTGTCAGGATTCGACTGTACATCCAGACGCCATATCGGTTTAGTTTTCGTAAATCCTCCCAGGAATCAATAGGGGCCCGGGTGAAATATTTATTGAGCGACGGGTGTGATTCACTGATGTCTTTCCATATCATTACACTCAAATTAAGGGAGCAAAGACGAATCCATTCTGGGGCTATGGATCTTGTCACGGTCGCCATCGCCGTCGCTGTCAGTCTCGTCACGACCGTCGCTGGGCTCGTTATGGCCGTCAGTGTGGTTGAATACAACGCTGCTGGCGTCGAACTCGTCATTAGGGCGAGAATAGACGTCAGTCTTCGCCTCGTTTGACCGAGGCGAAGGCCAGTCATACATTGCTAACAGTTCGCCAACAGGTCGTCCTTCTTTTACAAGGCATTCCAACGTTTGATCCATTTCACCGAGGGGCAATCGCTCTTATGTGCAACGGTCCCGATGTTGTTGACTGGAGTTTTGTATGGCAAACGTGACTTTTGATTCGACCCATGATCCTCTGTGTTGGACTCCGACAATCCTGGGTTATAGCAGCCGGGGGTGGATGCGCGTGGCAAGGCTGGGTTTCAAGGTCGAAGCCACATCAGTGACGTCGCCATGTGGGTTAAGGGGCCCTCCTATCTGCGGAAGGGATACCAGTTTAGTGAGAGCCATGGTAAGGTGAGGAGCAAAGTGAGATGTTGGTGCAAACAGGTCTAGGGTCGTGGCGGTGAGCGAGTCCTAAAAGCTTACGACGGGTGTCCTACAACTCAACATGAAAGCGTTGTGAAAGCGATTGGCGATGGCGCTCAAGCGTCGTCCGCTTCGGGAGTTCGCAAAGGCTTTGGCCCCCCAACTTACAGAGCCCACCTTCCTTTGACCGGTTGTTAGTTGACTTGCAAGTCGTACTAAATCAGGCATTTTACCTGTTCTGGTGCCAATATCAAGCACCCTCTAGTCAAGAGTTAGCGAGTCAACACTTATGGTTGGTGTGAGAGTACCTTAACAGTGTCCTCGTCTAGAGGCGCTCGATAAAGGCGCTCGTCTAAGAGAACGGTGATTTTATGTCTGTGTATGTAAGTCATTAGGCGGCCCTTCAAGGCATCTGGCTTACCTGAGATTCATACCATCAGTGAAAGAGCCGTTTGTGGGTGTGCTACTACTTACTACATTTAGCAACAGCAATCTTAGGGGGGCTCAACTGACCACGGACAAACCCCGTCAACTATGTTTGTGTACTGTCAATTGTATCTGAACTTTTAGTAGACCTTTCCACGTTGAATGGAAACGGTCGATACAGCATCCTCCCCAAGGCCTGAATCATCATTGCTGTCTATGTTGCGATGGTTTCGGGCGTAAGGAGCAGCGACGTCTTCGATGGGAGAGCCTGAGCGTGGCCGTAGGTGTTCATCACGGTCATTGGTGGTCTCGTATTCGTTGTTTTGGTTCAATCGAGAGTCTAGATGGGAAGTACCGTCGTAGAAATCGAGGGAGAGGGGAGGATCAGTCATTGTCGAAGTTTGGTCTTGTGGTAGCAGCAACACGCTCTCGATGGAGCGGACAGCTAACCGGAAGTCGAAGTTTTGGATTCGTCGAGGTTTGTAGCTAATTACTAGGCGAGGAGAAGTTGAGGATGAAGGAGATCAACACTTATGAAGGACGTAGTAGCGAGGAGCAGACTCACTATGCGTTGGTGGCTTGTCGTGGAGATGAGACGCTAGCGAGTAACCAAGCTGGGTCAGAAGGCAATGCCTCAACATGACAGCTGAGGGCAGGCGTCGATCTTCCGGGAGACTCATACCAATTTGTGCGGCAGGCTGTCGGCGGTTGAAGAGCACTGCCATCCTTGAATTTCTTTACAGCACTTCGACATAGTGAGGTGTTGAGGGTCAGAGCCAAAGAAGCCTGGATTCGTAAAGGCCGATGATGCCTCTCATGCTGATTTGAATGAGGCGTCTCAGAGAAGCCAGACTGAGAAAAGAGGATAATCCATAGGTCATATTAGAGGAATTTGCGTGGTGATGGATTGAGCTTGATAATAAGGCACACAGGGGGCAAACGGTCTGCCCTTGGCGCCATACTCTGCGTACGGTAGACACATATTCAACTAGGCTTTTTATAAATGCACATCTCACTGCCTATTCAATCCATACTGGATCTAGTGTCCATGTTGTCGCTGGCAGTTACACTGGGGAAAGTTGTGTCGCGCCAATGGAGAGGCTACTCTCACGCGAAGGATCTAGTACGAAGACAGAAAAACACCAATTCAATTGCAAGAGGTACACTAGGTTGGTCGTACTTCATATGTGTAAATCGATGCAAATGTGACTTACTGCCCCTGCCGCGCACTTTAGACAACTGGATGTTTCCGTTGTAGGTAATATTTGTTTTTAACAATTTCTTCTTAATAGACCACACATACGGCAAGGCGTCAGGGGCCTAGTACAGGAGATCGATTCCGTCGTAGTGTTACTGACCTATTGCCTCTCTCTCTCTCCATATGCAACGGATGAATCTCGATTATGTTCGAATGTTCTTCTGAGAAGGACTTGAAGCTTGTGATAGACATGCCCTAGATAATTGATTTATAAAGGTTAATTGGTAGGACTCTCTGTTGTTAAGTTGTGCTTATATTGAGCTAAATAGTGGTTGATCTCGTTGAAATACTCCTAGCACAAATCAGGCAGGATCTCAATAAGGCCTTTTTTTGGTAACCTCGTCTCGTGAAGAGAATTATCTAAAAGACAGCGGAGTCCGTAAACAAATACGCATCTGAAACCGCAAATCAGACCACAACTAAAGGTATTAGTGCCGTCACGGCTAGAATCAAGGTCAGCGGACTTATCTCGATAAAGCTTGAGTGTCAGGGGACTTCTCTGAGAAAGGTATTTGACTTTGCTCACTTCTCACTTGAGGACCATATCTACTCATACATTGAAACTGTGGAGTAATCGAGACAGGTTCACGATATCATCTTATGATACGAAACGGAAAATCCACCTGAGTAGAACCTCTTAGGGCTGTCACAACTTCCATGGGTTCTCAGAATGTCTGTATCCCGATCGTGCCAAGCGCAGCGATAGTATGGTTGATAGGTGGTGCCACAAAGGCAGTGTCTATCACCGACTCGTTGAAAAATGGGGGAATAGAACCCTCATCATTCTCCCGATGTCAAGCACAGACTAAGTGTTCGCAGAAGAACGCAGCCATAAAACTCCACTAGCAACCATCCAGAGCCGAGAGAATGTCTTCAAAGAAAACCCCAAGCGAAGAAGCAGTTGACAATGGCTCAATGATACGACAGGTCATCGATAGGATGGTAGCTTAAGGAACCAAACTAGCTGCCAGCTGTTGCAGCACAGCTGACGATGCCTTGGCGAGCTATATTTGGCATTATCAGCCGCGTGGCGGTCTATTCACACCGTGTAAACGAAAGCCGGAGGACTATTATGCGTGGCGGTCTTATAAGCGTTATTTCCCTAACCGTGATCGTGAGGCAGACCCTCAATACACAGAACCAAATGTCTCCTGTAGGCGCTCAACACAAAGGACCCCAACATCTGCGAGCACCCTTCAAGTTCATCGTGAGCTAGCCCTTGATGACCTAGGAATGCAGTATCCACCAGAGCCTAAGAGAGTCTCGCCATCCCCGCCAGCGATGCGACAGATCACACACTCACACTGAATGGTCTCTCCTATCCTTGACACTGCCAACAACCCAGATAACGCAGCGATGGCATCAGCTCGGATGTACATAGTGTACACAGGGGCTCTGACAAAGTCGGAAATTCGGTTCCCGAAAGCACTGCAACACACCATGCCGCGGTCACACCCATCACACTCGCCCGATACGATAGTTGGATCACTTTCAAGCCCATCACCATCTTCCGACAAGGCTCTTGAAGGCGTCCTCAAAGACTGTACATTAGCCAACACTGATCAAACTACGGTACGGATAGGCCAGGCCAACATACGATGTTTAAATACGGGGCAGCCATCTGACGACGCAATGTCAATCCCTTCGATCTTAGATCCACGACCATACCCAATACTTGTTCAGCGACATTGGATCAACCACCTGATCCGGCTCAAAAATTCCGAGACACAGCCCTGCCAGTGAGCAATGCTCAAGGTCACCCACCATACAGCCGTTGTCAGCGTTCTACAATGGAGACCTGTGAGTCTATTACGCATGTCTCAGCAGTAGACTCTTCATCAACAAAACCCTCGCAGTATGTCCAAGAAGTAGTTGGGTCTTTACTGAGCCTTGCGCTTGGAGAGAATTTAGTTCAAGTTCTCTCGAGCCTGCCGGAAACATCCATCGGCGACTTGAATGGTTTCATTCCGCCAGACTGGGGGATACCGCAGGGGACACTAGAGAGTCGACAGTCTCCCACTGTAAAGCCCTGAGGAATCAGGTGAGACCCCGGTGAGACCCTGAATAAGTATATTGCTGATATCAAGGATACAACGTGACTATACAGTGTGATATGTTCGATTATCAAAACCTTCGTGCCGTCTGCGCGGGCACAACCAGCCTGTCGTTAACGTTGATTAGGTTTATCTGAAGAAGTTTCTGTCTCAAGTTCAGTTAGGGTATGTAATCAAGTATGAACTCCACATACCATTGTTCTCGGAGTCTCGATGCACCTCACGATCGCGCTCAGCTTCATTGACAGTACTCTCCACGCGTCCGACGAGGGTGAGGGAGCATCTCTACTTGAAGGGAAGACTGTCTTTCAGGCTCTTTCAGTAGTTCTGGAGGCATGATTTGGAGATCTGAGTTACGTGAATGCAATAATACAATCTGCAATCTCTCAAGTTAGGCTAGGGGGCACGAACAGGGATTGCTCCAAGAACCATCAAAGAAACTGACTGTCTTAGTGGAAAAGGTATGACAAGGTCTAAGGAGCGTTATTCGGAAACCATTTATCAGGTAAAACCGAGGCCTGATCTCTTATTCAAGTTGAGTAAGTGGGAAGAACATATTCTCTCATATTTGTGATTCCTCGTTGCTGAGACCATGGGTCGTCCACGTCAGCCTCCCAGCGACACGGGAGCAGCCATCATGGCGAGACAACCGAGGTTCAATTCGCTTCTTCCGTACTAGTACGCACCTGATTACACTGTAGGTAATTTTTAGCTCAACCCCTATCGCGGCCCGTTGACAAGGGGCACAGCCTCGCTACAAAGATCCGAAGACGACTCAAGAACGATGCCGTTTACGCTGCAACACCCGTGAATCAACTCAGGCCGCGCTCGTCGCCCTGAATTGGCCTGGACAATCCGTCGATCCATCGACCGACTACACATAGAATATTGCACGAGCCGATTCCGTTGATGAGTTTGTCGGAACAACCACATCTTGTAAGCTACCTACCTCACCGCCGCATCCATCATGCAGCTAATCCGCCCCTAAAGGTTGACACGGATTTCAGGACAGCATGGAGAAGGTATTATAGCGCGGAATCGTTGGCTCTTTGAAGTCCCAATGAAACTCAAAAGAGCAGTACGAACATCGTAGCTTGTGCAGATAGTCGTGCAGGGCCACGCACTGGACAGCCCCGCGAGATCTGCGTTCCGATTCCAGGCTGAGGTCAAGATCGATTGATAGACAAGCTTCCTCCTCAAGACTGCCTATGTTCTAGGTGTAGTTACGAATGAAAGTGTTGTTCTAGCCCAGTCCAAGAATGACCTTCTAAGTCTTGGTAGGCGGTCTTTTGTTTGGCGGGTTTTGTAGATGTGCCATCAACATGCAAAAGTCGCTATAGACTCAGGTCATAGAGCATGTTTTGGTCAAGAAGCTGCTTCATCTTGCGAACTATTAATGGCCTGGGGGCCCTTTCTATTTAAAGTACTGTTACATGTCAACACTTATGTAGCCTATAGGATTGCCAAAAGAGATAGCCACGGGTCTATTGGCGGCAATACTTACTCCAGCACCCGTCATCACAACTCTTCATATTACCTTCCCTATGTTCTTAGCAATGATTCTTGATGAAGTCTTCTTCGACTGGGACGTTTCCTAGCCCTCAGGGCATGCGAAGCTCTAGGTCGCATCTTCAGCGTCAGTCGCTGGTTCAAAGAGTCTAAATCGCTTCGAGTTCCAAGCGCAAGTTGCCGTTTCGTCTTTCGTATGCTTTCTTTTGCCTCTTTTGGGCGAGCTAAGCCTAGGAATGTTTTTAACACTGGAGGAACGCACCCTACAGCTGTTACTTCATTGTACTACCGTTGCATTGCATCGATTCATGTACTTCTTTCTAGCGGTTGGCTCCAACAAGGACGCGATTGCTGCTATCACGAGATCAAAAAGACACAGGTTCTTTCCACAATTTAAGCATCTTGTAAACCTAATGATCAGTTCATGTACGAAACAAGTCTCAACCTTTTCAGGCTAGCAGAACCGTGGGCGTCCCAGTGCTGCTATCAGGTGACCTGACCTGCCCTTGGATTTTACGTTGTCTCTATATTAACAGAAGGGGTAGATGTTTTGCGACATTCGCGCCTCCAACTATTTTTCATTGGTGGGCCCTAAAGCAATGTCACGATGGCAAGTCGTGCCAATCTAATACGAGAGGGATCTCATTTACTTCAATGCCAGCAGAGCGAGTCGGTAGGACCTACTCTGTAAGCTCTCCTGGGCTACATGCTTCGCTCAAAGTGCGCTCAGACCCTCAGCCTCATGACGCTTTGCCGGAGTCCCAGATCGCTTCTTCTGTTATCATCTGTTCCTTGCCCCGTCTGCAAGAGCGTAGTTATTTTCGCAATTTAAGCATCAACTGAGGTATCAGAGATCGTGGACGATAGCGACCGGGCGCCCCCTACAGGGTTGATAATCTCGAATACATCTATTCAAAGCTCCTCGGGAGGGCCTGGGACTCTGGGTGAATCTACGGGAGGCCGCATACAGTCTATAGGACTACTTCAGATGTGCCCAGGGTACGGATGGAACAGGTCAAACATCTAGAACGGTCCACCCTGACTGGCTAGGAGATCCAACTAGTGTTACCCGAATCCCCTCGAAAGGTCCTGTGCTTGATTTGGAAGAGAGATATGAAGTCAAGAGACTCATTGATGTAAAGCTGACACTGAGGCTTAAGCAAAAAGCCAAAGCCAATAGGTGATAGGGGCAAGGGTGGACCGCCACCTTGGTCACTCTTCTATTCTGTTCATTCATCATCTTCTACTACATAGGCCACACACTGTCTGTCATCAACGACATCTTTGCCAGCACAATATTTAAGCCTGGGAAGCAAATCCGCCCTACTTCTGAACCGGATGGACTCAGAGACGAAATCATTGTTGCCAGCCACGCCGGTGGTCGAAAGCTGTCGCCAATACGGATTGAGTCAACCGGGGAAAATGAAGACGCTGCTGAGGTTACACGCTCGCGTCGTCCAAAGCGCAAACGCCTCTCTCGTGTCAACGACCCGTTGATGCTGACTATTACGGCCTGTCATATACAAGACAACGACAGACCAGGGGTAATCAAAGCGGCTATTCCACGAGCGCCAGCCACACTCCAACTGATGCAGTCCCTCTCAGAGCGTCTGACGCATGGAAGCTGCCTATCGAAGCAAAATGAATGCCCTCATCTACTGCACCAGTTTTGAGATCTCGGACAACTTCAAAAACCGAGAGTAGGCGCTGCACATCTGCTCAGAGGTCGGCTCTATCAGGGCCGCGGTTGCTGCTGTCACGAGTTCAAAAAGAAAACACGGTTTCTTCCCACAATGTAAGCATCTTATCCTAATATGTAGGCGCCGCACACTGCCCCTAAGTGACTGCATCAATGCTGAGACCGAGAACAAAGAACTCCTTTCAGATAATAAGAGGCGTTCCTCGGAGAACAAACGCGCATAGTAACGGATCTATTGAGCGCACTTGAAATACATTGCCCGTCGCGAAATCAGCCAAGCGGAGGCCGCATAGGAACGAGCTAAGAGATACGCTGCCGCCCGAAAGAGGACGACTACAACGAAGCTCACAGTTAGAATGAACGACAAGATTGAACCGCATGGATCTAGGGAAGCTCGGGGCCCCGGTAATCTCCGGGCACGTCCGAACAGTCTACGGGCTGGGCAAAAGAAATGCAAAGTTCTATGGTGATGTCGTATGCCAGCGCAAGTGCTCAGGTCCCCTCATCGGCAACTTGGCCTCACGTAGCAGAACCATCAACATTAACTGGGAGGAATACATCAAATATCGTGTTCTTACGAAGCCTTCAGTCTTATGAAGACGAACTAAACACAAGCATGAGTGTCTATCAAGAGATAGGCAGGACATGTTCGCATCTTCTCATAAGCCGGTGACATTCCAATGACAATTCTGCCCTTAACTCGTCTTGACTCTCTGTGACTACTGGATCCCATAACGTTCTTTGCGTGCTCGTACTATAACATAATAGTATTGGCAAAATATAGCAAAAGTTATAACAAGGCACAAACACCTGGCAGCCTTTTCTTAATAGAGAAATGCTTTCTTCAGTCTCTAGATCTCCATATAGAACGTTATAGCAGCTCCAAGACCATTCAAAGCAGCATCCTTCCATCGTTTGTATTCTAACTCATTCTTACTTCGCAAAAGCCCAGCTTTGGGCTGAGGCCGCTTATACCATCGTATCCTTGGGTCGTCTTTTGCAGTATTTATTGACTTCTTAGGGTACTTCTTATACCTTACCGCTGGGCTTTGAAACATACTACAATAGTCAGGCGTTCTGCCAACTACCGATTCGACCTCAATCGGCCCTACTACGACAGGTGCTAAGCAACTGCTACACATGATCCTACATGAGAAATATGAGATCGCTTTTAAGAACAAATAGTATGTATGATATAGTGAAACTTATCCATCTCCCTAATGACACATCTGCCAACATGGCTCAAGGAGTGATTTTCACTAGAGCAATTGAACTCAGAGATGTAGCAATATACAGTGAAGTAACTGCCTAGGGCAAGGCTTTGGTATCTTTGCCTTGTGTAGGGGATCAGTTGGCATTATTTGTACCCTCAGACACTGGTGGGAGGGGCTGGGATTGCAGCATCTAGCTCTCCCCTCCTGTCTGCGTCGTGTAAATATTGCTCAAATACTCAAGAGCAGCATCCTCCTCCTTGCTTGCAGATGAGAGAATGTACTTTATCCAGGGTGTTGTATTCATACCTTTAGACACTGGTATTTTGGTACTCGAGGCTAACCTTAGCCTAGCTGTGTATGTGCTCTCTGCGTTGCCTGGGAGCGCATCCATGGGTGCAACAAACCAAACCATCCAAGTCTGAATCAACTGGCGAGATAGCCATTCTGGCGTCGGAAAACGCCTGTTCCGTTTAAGATGGCGTCTGATAAACTGATTTCAATGGCTTTTAGGGGGAATGTGCTGACGTTAAGGATTTCAGAACGTCTCGGCCTATTGGTTGACCTCCTATTTCCCGGCGGCACGTCTGTTCTATGCCTCTCTGCTGGCTTAACGGCAGCATGTAAGTCTTCTCCCTCGTCTTTATTCTGGCTTATTCTCGCCACCAGGCTGATTCGGTATATTACTTTACATGGCCTTGCGTAGCGAAATGCTTCCCACAGTGGTTGCAGCCGAAGAGCTTCATATGTGATTTCTTGCAGGTTATTAAAGAACTGCTGCATTAGAATTTCTTCTCCCCATGTATGTGTTCGCTTATGTTTTGTCAAATTGCCATTGTCGCGGAACTTGTGATTGCAAATGCTGTACGTAAAGAGCTTGTCGGTTGTATAGGCCCACATATGGGCTGTCATATTCCTCCTACTACAGAACTCATGATTGCACTAGCTGCACTTAGAGGGCCTCACTTCTGTTGATTAATCTAGCCAGTCTGGTGGTCTCCTGTTTCTTTCCAATGATCAGCTTATAAAAATAAAATGAAATGAAAATAAGGACGAGAATAGCTGACATTAAAATGAGGCGGCAAATTGCCGTCAAAATGCTGTAGCAATATAATTTCTGACAGGTCCTTTGTCCCTCTTCTCGAGAATGGTTTCATGAGGACGTGGGACTGACTTCTCGGGGCCTTGGGTCTATAGATAGCTGGGGTCTGCCCATGATCGGCAGGCCATTCAGCCAGGGGAGCCAACGTTACCTTTGTTGTAATACGGAATGCAGGGGACCGTAAGCTATGAGCTAGGGCAATTTGGGTGCCAGGGTGCCTAGTTGTAGCTGGCCATGCAACCATATGCTACGGCGTGTGGGAATGGCATCGGTCGAGTTTCCGGCGCCAGTGCTTCTGCATCAAATGTCTAATGGCCTCGCTGACTTTGCTTTGCTCCCCTCGATCCTTGTTTGGCTTCTAGCGTGCAGGCGTTCTTGAGCACCGTTCAATCACTTGGTCTTTGGGGAAACCATACAGGAAATCGAACTGTGAAGAACGAGCTACAGGCAGACCTAGCTTACGTAGAATGGGGGGGTATTCCCAAGTACGCAAGTAGAGGCATTGAACTCGAGGCAGTGTTGAGATATCGTCAACTATGAACTATTGTTGACGGGTTGTCAGCCAACTCTCTCCCCTTTCGCCTCCCAAGCCCTTGACCGCTGTTCTCTTAGACATCGTTGTCTGCCTTTAGATGCTTTGGTTTGCGCAGATGAACTTTATGGGGTTCAAGGAGAGCAAATTGATATCATAGGTATCAGGATTGATCATGGGTTTTCCTTGTCTCTGCTCAGCAACATGTTCCATGCTCGGACTTACTAGAGATCCCAAGCAGCTACGCGTCGGAGAATGATCCTAATGCTCCCGAGGGGGGTCAGGACAACGTCACAGCTTCTTCCACCGCTGTTTTTGAACTGCCAGCAGAGTACAGTGGCGCAGCTTCACTCATTGACCTTTCGTTGTTACTTATACAGATACATGGGACCAGAGGTAGTATTAGTCCACCGAAAGAGAGAGGGTTTTGGATGGTGCTGTTCTGTAACTGTTCTATTTGATAACGCTATGCCGTGCATTTGCATTTGGCAAGTCACCATGATAAAATAGAAAACAGTATGCGACGGCTTGTTTGCGGCTTTGGGTTAAAAAGAATCACATAAAAACGCACAAGGGTCCAGTTCATTAATGAACAAAAAATCCCCCCCTCTACCTTGTTCCCCGCCAACTTGGTAACCAACTCACTTGCCTACCTGGCTACCCACTCACTCAGCAGACATCTCTCTCTCTCTCTCTCTCTGTGTGTGTGTGTCTATCCACCACGTTTCCCTATCATACCCATTCATTTAGCACGTCCCGCGTTTTCCTACATAGGTGACAAAGCCGACCCTGGCCTCCCGACTCGTCAGGTGATTCGTTTCGAAAAGCATTACACAAGACTCTACCGAACCACGAGAGCCTTAAACTCCTCACAGAGCCATTGCTGACTCAGGCTGACCATCTCGTTCGTTGCTATGGCAAGGGCGAGGAGGACGAGGAGTAGCCGTCGCCTTGGGTGAATCATAAAGGCAGCAAAGGCTGCTTGGCCCACGATGCAAAGATTTCCAGAGAGGGTTGCCGAGGTCGAAGAGGCGCGACAAGAGGCATTGTTCGAACAAGCTGAAGCCAATAGAATGCGAATGGTAAGTCGTCTTCTTCCCAAAGGGAGTCTTCGCGACCGACTCGAGAAGCCACAATTGGTAACACTTATAGCACAGCCTGTATCGAAAATGATGATGAGGATGGCAGTAATGCCACAGAAACAAATGTTTTGACGGACGATGGTGATGGCGAGGAAGAGGACGAGCGTATCGTTCGACAGAGCGCCCCCAGTACAGCCAGCCAGGAACTCTCACAACAGTCTCAGCCTCGGCCTCACCCCCACGCAGACTATCTCCAAGACTCACAGAGGTTGTTGGGCGAGAAGCAGGGCATATGCCGTTGCCCAGCAGAAGTACGAGCAGCATGACGACTATCCGCCCGGGTACCTTGGGTTTCCATAGTTGAGAAATAAGGCGAAGTCCAGGGGGTACAGTGAGGTAAGGACAAAAGCAGGCGAGGAAGAAGAAGTGATGACAGTTGTGTCGCTGGGAGGTACCTGCGTATTGTCGTACGTCGATACAAGTTACGGCATTTGTCATTGATAGGACAATACAGGTTAACACTGTGCAAAGGTGGTGGCTGTTTGATACGTATTCTCCACTGAGCTGGAGGTGGTGTAATTTCATCTTCACACGAGGAGTCTTGTTTGTCAACCATCTATGTACATTAAGTATTAAGCACTATTCTGCCTGCAATTACCCTCCCTCCTGCAACAACAGTACGGTCGGCCATGTCACCCAGAACCTCAACCTCTCCAGCATTAACGACTGAAAGCTGAGGTCCAAGATCAGGCTCAGGCTATTGAGGAAGAACAAAAGGCGGCCGATCAAGACAACGAGAACGAGACAGCAACCATGATCGTACGTGCGACATGCAAGGATACCAGGGATCCGAATCAGGGGAAATTGACCAGGTTTATGGTCGATTCCGCAGTGTAAACAACAGCAGCCACAACCGTGACGTGCAAAGTCTCAAGGAAGACCGACTTGAAGAGCTCGAGGAGAAGCTGGGACCAGCCTTTGTATCCATCTCTCAGACTGGCTGGCCTTGTGAAAGCCAAACACCATCTCTGGGACAGGGAGCTGAAAGACTACAACGAGACCTGTTCTGCGAGCAGCAAAGTCGTAGGCCAACATTGGACCAGACTATCTGTACGACGAAGTAGATGTCCTCAGAGTCTACCTCTGTCGGAAGGGATGGAAACCATCAGCTACCGGCAAGCTGGGCGATGAGGACCTCGGGAAAAGACATTGGGTTGCACGTCATCTTCGCAGTGTGACAAAAGTCTTGTCGGGGAAAGTGAGGAAAGGTGCGATAGTTGCGAGGGCAACGGGGGCTGTGATATGTCCCAAATCCCCGAGCCCTTGACCCCACCGTCAGAACCAGACTCTGAGAAAATATCCCAACGCGTCTTTGGCCGCAACGCACAGGAGGCCTGTATTGGAACCAGCTGAGCCTTGGCGGCATGGGTGCACTAGAGCGCTGGCAAATGCGCTGCGAGAGAAAGGAAAAACCGTCGCTTCTGGGCGGTGGATGCACTCAGCTGCGCACTCGACCGGGAGGTTGCGGGCGCAGCAGGCGCTGGAAGAAGCACTACAAGCATAAGTAACTGCGAGTTGAGGGCGGTCAATTGACTGACTGAGGGGCACACTGACGCGGGAACAAGCCTGAGAGACCGTAGAAAGACTGGCCAATCAAGATGCTCAAGAGACCTGTATTGCACGTGACATACACATTTCGATCTGTATATCATGTGATCTTATATTTCACCCAATCATACCTCGTAGATTCCGACTCACTCTCTCCCCCACCAAAGAACATGCACTCGGATGCGCCCAGCGCGTCGCTCTGATTCCTGGACGCGGCGCTCTGACAGATGTCGTTATAACCAATTCGACTTGTCACCGGCACTCCCCCGAGCAACAGTGTCCCTGGGTCGCAGTGCTCCGGAGAAGTAATTGGCATTCTTCGTTTGCCATCCACGACCACAAAGTGACGAGGCCAGGCATGCTATGGGAAGTGGTCACCTTGGAACCTACCTGCCCTGCTTCACCTAAGGCATCAAAGCCTCAGGGTGGCATGCATCATTCGACACCATGGACTGCGCAGCGCCCACTTGGATTTGTTCATGCTGCTCTCTCCTCTCTTTTCGCCTCTTCAACCTGTCTAGAGTCTCTTCTTGCGCATGATGCCCACGACGCCAATCGAGAAGCACAAGCAGAAGCCCGCCAGCGGGCCAGCGACGTCTATTGTTGCTGCTCCAGTCAAGATCGCGCCTGGACCTCCTCGTCCTCGACCTCGACCTCATCCTCATCCTCAACCTCTCTGTTCTCGGCCAAACGATGGTCCGCCCCCAAACGCTGCTCCCCTCCAGAATGCTGCTCCCCCTCCGAACGCTGCTCCTCCTCCCAACGTCGCTCCCCCTCCAAACGCCGCTCCTCCTCCTCCAAACGTCGCTTCTTCCGTTCCCATCGATCCCCCTCCTCTCGCACCGCGCGATGATGGCGACCAACGAGTTTCAGCTCCCGCTCCCGCTCCCTTTTCTCGATCCTTTGCGCCATCATTAAATCGGATTTCGCCAGGGCTCGAGGAACGTCCCCCTCCCCCTCCTCCTACTGCAACGTCTCCTTCGCGAAAGCACAACTTGCGCGCTGGAGTTGTGGCCCAGTGGCCAGGAAAGACTGACGAAAAGGCCTATGTCAGTTTCCTCCCTGTTCCGGTTTTTGCTCTGTAGCTAACGTGACCCCGTCGTCTGCGCAGTATCATGACCTGGTCTACAACATCATCGAAGAAGAACCCTCGGTCGGCCCCCCCCTCGCCTCGTACGTCAAAAATACAATCCAAGGCTACCCGGCAGAGTCTCGAGATGCCGTCGTCTCCCTCGTCGTTCATCAGGCACCGCTATTTCGCTCCACCTTGACTGTGGCCCGCAAGATGATGCGAAAGACGTCATGTTCGCGCCGTGACAAGACCATTGCTCTTCTCGACCAAGCCTGGGGTGGCACTAGGTGGCTACCTCCTTGGCCAAGACGACAGAACGATGCGCCAGTTACCGTCACCGACATATCGCAAGTCGACATCTTCAACTTGGCTGGACTGACCAAGCTCGCTGTTCGGCACGGCGTGGCGCTCCCATCGCTGTGGCAGGTCGGCGGTACGCTGTACGAGACTGCGATACGATACCATTCGCCTCCACTATGGCAGAGCTATCTCTCCCAGGAGGCCTTGCATGCATTCCGTCGGTCGCACGCTCACGAGGAGGACGAGGAGCGGGACGAGGAGCTGGACGAGGAAGAGCTGGACGAGGAGAAAGAAAGAGGACTTGGACCCCCCGAGCAAGGAACAGAAGAAGAAGCAGCGCAAAGACGTCAGGATGTTGTTCATGTCCAGCACAACCAGGGAGATGGCATGACTCGCCAAACCCTTCACAATGACGAAGCTGGCACGACACGACATCAATCGATGCAGCCGAGTGAGCTCCTCGACGGTATCCACCAAGGCAATGCCGGCTTTGGTTCTGATGACGATGATGAAGTTGCCGAGACGCCTGAAGTGCGACGCAGAGTCTCTCCCGGGCTGCCTTTGCGTGACCTCGCCGACTCGCCGCTGCCTCTTTTTCGGCTCCCAAAGGATGGTGGTGATGGTGATGCTGGCACCTGTGTCCAAACAAGTCCCGCTCTCCATCCTCGAGGAGGAAGCTGCAAGTCTCCATCACTGGGAGGCAATTCGACAAGGACGTCTCCTGCCATGATCCCGATGCCGCTTCAGGATGCACTCTCGTCTCCCGTCATCATCTCACTGGATGCGCCCTCATCTCCCGCCTCGACGACGACCCATAGCCACCAGCCTCCCGTTTCCTGCACCCGGGCAAACGCCATGGATCAGCTCTCAACCAGCTCGTGTCTGACCGACGACGCCATCGAGTTCCTGCAAAAGGTCGTTGTCGACCATGTCCGCCACTTGCACCAAGGCCAAGGCCTATCTCCATCCCCCCTCGATAACGTTCGTGTTCTTGATCCCCTCTTCTTCGAGGTTGCCAACAACGCACTTCCTCAGCCGCCGTCGTTTGCCATGCAGAGCACTAGCACAGTGGAAGTCGTGTTCATGGCTCTCCATCACCGCTCCCCAGGCCACTGGACTATGGCCAAGCTCGATCTAAGCTCTCGCTGTGTTTACTGGTACGATCCTCTCCCAAGCCCGGACCGCACACATCAAGTCTCGGCCAAGCTGTGCTCCTGGATTCCGGGGCCTCAGCCATTCACCTTCTCCGAAATGGTATGTACCCACTGCTGTCTTGCGTCTCATTAGTCCTGGGCTAACGGAGAGTCCTCCTGTTGCTAGGCCGGTCCTCGCCAAACAGACGGCTCGAGCTGTGGCGTCTTTGTTCTCAATGCCCTATACCACTCTCTCAGAAACATGCCTTTGCCCTGTGCATGGGACGCCCAAGCTGCGCGCGACGCCATAGCCTCTCTAATCCCTCGTGTCGCTCCAATCGATGCCCCAACTGACTGGGAGAGGCCTACTGCTCGAACCCAACCAGCAATCGAGCTCGACGGAGTCCTTTTGCCCGCGCAACGTGTCAGCACCGATGACGCTCTACCCGACAACACGAGTTCGCCGAGTCGAAAACGTCGCCGACTGAGTCCGTCGGCTCCAGCGCATGACGACCCTGCCACGCTCATCAGCCAAGCTACCCAGCTTCGACAAGACCTGCTCCAATTCCACAGCTCATATCTAAGTCACCTCGCATCTAGACCTAGGCATCAAGTTGGTGAGCTTCGGGTTCAACTACAAACCGTACAACAAGACGCCAACGAGGCCCAAGAACTGGCCGTCAAAACGCGACAGCAAATGACAACTACGCATACAGCATGGAAGGCTCAACGCGATAAGATGGCAGCACAAACACGGCAATACCAGGCCTTACTCCAATGGGTGAGCCCTGTTATGCAAGACCCTAGCATACGAAGCTCCAGTATCCCAGAAACCGACACCAGCGCCCAGAGTGATGGTGCTCCCACTGCAACCGGACACAATAATGAGATTCAGAATGCCATACAGCGCATCCAGTCGGTAGCCCAGAGCACGCTGCAGGATTTCGATACATCTGCAGGTTTGATGACACTTCAGCAGCTCTGGGACCAGGTTAAGGTGGCTGAAGAGAATCAGCTCAAGGCAGTAGCCAAAGTAGCCAAGGCCAACGCCATGGTACAGAGAGTTGAGCTAGATATCCAGCTTGAGGAGGAGAGGATGGGCATCTCGGCTCATTTGGGGGAACTGGCCACATTAATATGATTTGTTGTCCCTCTCTTTGGCAGTTGTCGTGATTGTGCCGCTCTCCTTCCTACTGAGAGTACGGATCGCCATAGGAGCATCTCGCCGTGACTGGGTATCGGACACCTTCCCGCTGGATACGTTGCAAACAACATGCCATTAAACATGAGAATGCCTAGTAGGGGAAATGAGCCTACGCGCTTGGTATATACAGAGACGAGTCCGTTGTATTACTGATACTAGAGTCGCAGCTCCCAACCCGCACGTTGGCCGGGGCGCAAACTCCAGCATCAATAACAACAACGAACCCCAAGAGACTGTTTCCATGTAACAGCTTTGCTACGCGCACCCAGAGGTCTCCGTGCCGCAATAGAGCTCGCAGGTAGACGGTTGTATTGCTAGCACTGAAGTCGCAGCACCCAACCCGCACGTTGGCCGGGGCGCAAACTCGAGCATCAACAACACAACGTTCCCAGAAGACTCTTTGTCGGCAGAAGCTCAGCGAGGCGCAGTAGCAAGTTAAACTAAAGTATAGAGGAAAAGAAAAAGGAAATGCAATGACCCTAGAAACAAGTCCTCCTCTCCATCCGATTGACTTTCCCCGAACTCCTCTACCCGCCAAAGTGGCCAGAATCAACCATCATGACTGTGTGCCAGATCAAGCTCAAACAGCGATTGATCAGATCGCTGTTCTGGAGCCAACCATGCTGAGGATATCCAGTAATTTAGGACAGCATGGGAGCAAGTTGGGCAACAAAAGACGAGGGGATTCTGTGCTTTGGCAGGGTATGGGGGTGGCTTTTTTGTAGTGGTGGTTGTTTGTGATGGTGGTTGTTTGTGACGGTGGTTTTTTTGTGGCAGCAAGGCTGCGCCTAGACAGCTGGCGCATGGACATCTTGGTTGATGTTTTTTGTATCCAACCTCTTGTACGGGTGCTGTCGTTGATACAGACGGATTTATAGTCATGAATCTGATGGTTCAATGTTAATGACATGGAAGTTCAAGTTAGATGGGTTGGTTTTAATACATACCTCAGGGGGTCACCATGGCTGAGATCTCAACGTCGTCCACGTCCGAGCATGTTCACGGATGATGAGGTCCCATGGACAGCTGTGAATAGGGCACCGGCATCTCGTCTTGACGCGGGGTTTGTTCCAGGTAGGTGGCAGCATGACTTTGGTGGCACCTTGGTGGTAATTTGGTTGTTATGCACAAGACCACGGGATGTTGACTGGAGTGGTGATTGTTTCCAGGCCAAAGTCGACAACAAGATACGCCTCAACTGAACTGGCCAACATGACCATGTTGCTGACAGCGTAGTTCACATCCGGTGAATGAAGAATGGTAGAGTAGTCTGGCATGGAGAAGATGGACGTGGAGGGACATGCTCTACTGTTAAGGTGCTTGCCACAAGCAACGATCCTGCTGAAGAGGGCAATACGTCACAAGTGGTGCCGCTATTCACACATTGCTTTGTCTCGTTACCTTGCACTACCGTGTCTAATGCAGCTACCCTGTTGTTGACTGAATATACACTGTGTCCCTTACTGTGTGCGTACCCACTTTGCGACATGCTTGCTGTTCGCGCCTGCACAAGAGCGGGGCCTGCCATTTTGGGGAGTAGCGTGTTTTGACGACATGTCATGTACCTTCCCTCCCTGCTCCACGCTGCCTTGGTACCTGCCCAATGCCGTGCATTATTCTGTGGCTGATGCACTTCCACCCACCGTAACAGCCACAGCCACAGCCACAGCCACTTTTATGTTCAGTCCTCCATCTCATTCCCTTTGTCTCTACAGTACATTGCCTCTTCTTCCATCAAGGATGCAGTTTGCCAAGGAGGAATGAAGCCGGCGCGGATAGTAGGCGGTGAATGAGGAGGAGGAAATGTGGCTTACATGGAATAAAGAAACCGTCCATGGCTTGGCTATTGTCAAGACGCCCCATCAATGATTTGTCTCAGCTACCCTGACACATATAGGCGGTGAGTGAGGAGGCGGAAATGTGGCTTACATTGAATAAAGAAAATGTCCATGGTTTGGTTATTGTCAAGGAGCCTCATCAATAGTTTGCCTCAGCTACTGACACGTATCGCTACTCTGACACGTATCCATGAGTCCAGGGCTTACTCTGTCATTTCACGGCGCCTCCTTGCAGGACGGTGGCATCAAGGCCAGAGACCCTGGTGAGGCTGGAAGTGGAAGCTTTCATATGGATGCTGGTGTTGAACTTGCGTTCGCTCGTCGAGGACGCGGCTGGTGTTGAACAATCGGGAGCCCCTGGGTGCACCAGGAGCGACAGGATTCAAGATGGACGCTGCACGTAGTCACAGAGGAAAGTGATGACCCTAGATCCTGTGGGCAAAGTAAAACAAACCGCCATCTACTTCCTACAATATGCCTTTTCCATTCTATCCAAGAACTCCTCCAGGATGGACAGCATGGATGTCGCCCGAGACATGACTTCCTCCTCTTCCCAGTGCCTCTTGTTCGATTGCAGCTTGACCAAGTCCTTCGCCATGGCCGCCCTGTCCTCGAAAGCCGCCTTCCTGCGCACCTTTTCCTTGCCAATGGCCTGTCGAGCGCTCGAGCAGAGAACCGAGAAGCCCCCCCTTACACCCTTCGCCTTGTCCAGCAGCGGCACGATGCGCCCATTGACCTGGTCCCGAGAGTTGTCTCTTCCGTCTGCGTCGTCGCTCGAAATGCTCTGGGGTTGGCCATGGATGGACAGAATCACGGTGATTTGAGACCAGTTCAGCTCCAGCTCGTCATATCGCTGGCATGTTTCGTCTGCCAGGTCCTCGAATAGTTTGGTGATGGGGCTGGACTTTTGTCCCGTCTCTAAACCATCTGGCAGGATGAGAGACCGATGATCTATTGCCCTTTGTAAAAAGTCGATGAGGCCTTCCCTGAGGCGATGGGCTCTCTCTGAGGCAGTCTCTGGGGGCGGCGTACCCCACGGCCACCACCGATACAGATGAGGCCAACGAGACGGCTCGCTGTCCTGGTTTCCGTTTGCCAGTTGAGACGCGACGAGACGCTCAAGGCCTCTCCGAAACCACTCGGCTTCCGTCTTTTGCTGCTCAAGCTGCATTACCCACTCGGCTTCAGGGCCTGCGCCAAGTGAAGCCAGACGACGTCCCATGGCCCATCTGTCGTGAATGACTTGCACCCTACCAACGCCAGCTGCTTTGCCAATCTCGTCAAAGTCTTTCGAAATTTGCAAGAATAGTTCCGAGAGCTCGCCAGGGCTTTCTACCAGCTTCGTAGGCGTGGACATGGACATGAGGAGGGGCGTATACGTCTCTTTGCCGAACAGCGTCTCTGTAGCGGTTCCCTCTTCGCCATGTCCCGTTGCCTTGTACCAGAAAACGGCCGAGGTCCACATGCTAACCAAGCAATCCTTGCCAGATGTGAAGGGTGATAGGATCCAGTTGGTCCAGCTGAGGATTCCATACGCGGCTAGGACCAGCACGACCAAGCCGACGACGAGACCCAGAGGGTCAGGCTTTGACCAAGCCGAAGGAGATGATTCGTTCGACAAGGCTTCTTTTCGCGTGTTTCCTCTATTGTAGTTGTTCGTGTTCTTGGTGACGGCGTTGTGGTTGGTCGTCGTGGTTGATGAGCGATGGTCATTGTACTGTAGGTTGACAGTCGAGGCCGTACCAGGCGGGATCAACACGGGCGCAACAGGTGCGAGGAGATCTGACTGACCGACAGAACGATCCTGTTTCCTCTCTTTCCTGCGAACGGCAAGCGCCAAAGGTCTCTCCCCAATGTCCTGGGAGGCATCGGTATTGGAAAGTTCCTTCTTCACACCCTCGCGAGAAGTGTTGTTAAGAGCGTTGGGCGTGACGATGGGGATGGAGGTAGAGGCAGGTTGAGCGAGAGCAGTATCCGGAAGAGGATTCGGCTTCGGATGACGTGGTCTTGGTAGTTTAGTAGCGCTGAAGCTGGATACGTGATCGGTGATGGCCGTGGCTTTCCGTTCTCTCTTTTCGAATTTGAGAAGCTGTTGGCGCACCTCGTCCAGGCTCATGTCACCAGCTGCCTTGGTGAGTGTCTGGGACTCGTCCCGTCGCGGGACACGTTCTGAAGGTTCCATGGTCGGGCGGAAGATGGAGAGAGGAGGAAAAGAGTCAGCAGTAGTTTTCCAGAGTGGAACTGTGAAAGTGGCGGGTAGCCTCCATGATACGGGTATATACGAGCGTCCGCTGGCGCGTAATTTCGCCAGGCTGCAAACAAAGGCTCACCAGAAACGAAAACCGCCACATGTTCACTAGACTAGGGTAGGGGCTTGTCATCTCGGACGGGTGTCACAAGTGAGAAGGGCCATGTTGGAGAGATGTTATAAGCCATGAATCCTCTCTCTTGACTGAACCCCACAGGCAATGTTCCTCAGGGATTGGGAGTCTCTTTCTTGCCGCGATCATGGCTCCTCGCACACGCAGATCCACACGCATGGAGGCAAAGGCCATCCAACACGAGGCCAGTCAACACGACACCCGCGCTCTCCATAAAGTGGACAGCGAGATAGAAGAAGAAGAAGAAGAAGAAGAAGACGACTCCTCCAATAAACACGACAAGCCAATGATTCACGGCAACTGGTCATTGCTATACGTCGTCGCAACAGCCGTGGCCTTGATTGCATTCGCTCTATCCAAAAGACACACTTTCATACCCACGTCGAGCTCTACCAACTCTCACGTTGCAACAGGTATTTTATGATTCTCTTTTGCCGACTACCGTGACAGGGTATCACAGCTGACGGCTAATAAACCGACTCCTCTCAGGCAACCCTCTCCCCGAAACCGCAACCCAGCGCATCTGCGACCTGTACCAGCGAGTCTCGGCGCTCAATCCCGCAGTAGAACCACCGACGCTGCTCGAGTTTCTCGGGCTCGACGACACGCTGGAGGAGTTCCGGCCCGGGTCCAACAGCTTCTTCCCCGCGAGCGAGGGAGTCTACGATGGCGCGCGGGAGAAGATCGAGGCGGCCTGCCTGAAACGATGCCGCATCGCAACGCAGCGCAACGGCCCGGAATCAGCAGAGTACTACGTGGTGCTCGAGACGGCGGGACTGCTGCTGGATCCTGCGGCGCGAGCACATTACATCAACAAGGTCATGGCTCAGATCAGCGGCCACGGCCTCTTGTCTACATGGTCTCGCCGCGCCCAGCTGGAGGCGCTCTGCAAGGCGTGGCGGTGAGGAGCCAGGTCTTGAAGCAAGTCTAGTGGTGTTTAGTTGGATTGGGATTAGTGGGAATATGTTTGCTTTGTTCTTTGCGTGGCTGTGATGGACTGACGCTGTGACCCACGGACGATGATGATGACCAGACAACGACGGGAACAAAGAAAAGGCGTAGGAAAGATGAGAAGACACGAGACAAGAGTTCCTTTAGTTGTTGACGTTGACGCCCAGTGTGAAAGAAGAAACCTCTCTGATATGCCCGTCTCTTCTCCTTTCGTCTACTCTTGTCAGCTACTCGAACCCAGAAGCTTCATTTCCCAGGAGCCATGCCACCGAGCCTTCGAAGCGACGTCAGGAAGTCGACCTCTCAACGAGCGAGTCGCGGGCGAGACCAAGGTGATGACAATGAGTCGTCGTCTGTAGTTGCCTTTCACGCAAGAGAAAGGACCTCTTCCCGTCCACGATCCTCATCCCGCCCAAAGCGCCGAGCCAAGGCGGAAGAATCCGGCCGACATGTAAAAGAAGAGGAGAAAGAGACGGAAAAGAACAAGAATGAGAGAAACAAAGACGACAAGAGACGGGGAGAAAAAGAAGACGACGCTTTTGCCCAACTCAACCTGTCTGTCCGCTTGAGAGACGAGGCAACTGACGCGTCCCGTCGAGGGGAAAAGAATGGCATCCTCTCCCTCTGCTTCTACTTTGCGTACGGCCGCCTTCTTCATCCAGGGCCGCTGCACATTACCTTGACCAAAGACGGGTCCCTCGTCGCTTCGAAGAAAGACCCGTGCTACGACGACGATCGAATCCGCTCCGGCCGAACCTATACCAAGGCCATCGACCTGCGACCTGACGACTCCGCCGAGCCAGTCTCGCCGCCTTCAAACACCACACATCGGAGGGTTTCTAGAGCCTTCAACACGCTCCCGGCCGTGGTTGGGATAGGATCCATCATCTTCTTGCTTGCTGTCTGGGCCGACTCTCTCGCTGACGGCCAGCTCGTCGTCCTCGTCATGGATGTGTTGGGACTCGCCCCGCGCAAAGTGGCATCTGTTTGGACCTATGAAGAGTACGAGTCGTCCCAGTACTCCAGCCTGGACCAGCAGGCTCAGTCTCTCTTCTCCAATGGCGCTCGTATCCTTGCCGGCTATGGGAATCTCGCCTTCGCCATGCTCTTGTCAGGTCGTCCTCTGACGAACACGAGCGTCGGTTTAAACATCCACTACGCCCGCCTTGTCCACGAGGTAGCCTCGCCGGCATTTGAAACACTACAGATGGCAGCCTCTATGCTGGACGGTTTGGAGTTGCGTGCGCAGTCCAAGAGGGACGGCCGAGAGCCAAGGGGCAACTCTCTGTCGGATGAGATCTTCGGTACCCAAATCATGTTTCACAGGGCACACCGAGACTTTGAAGATGCCTGCCAAGACACCCTCCTCGCAGTCAAGAGCTGGCACGGGCGCGCCTTGTTCGACCTCGAGACTTTGTACCGTCTCATCAGCGAGATATCCGACGACGACGACTACCCGGCCTACAAGGTAATGAAGGCGTTTGAAAACTCCATCGTCCACGCCGGCAAAGAGCCGGGCCTCATGGAACGCAACGTTGGCAGGGCATACATCCGCGCCGGCAAGTTGATCAAGGCCCTCGACGCCATGGAAATGGCCAACAACGTCTCGATCCGGTTCGCTCGCGAGAAGCTCGACGTCGACATCTCACTTGACAGGACGCCTGGGGCCCCATGGTCAGGTCAAGGCAAGGGTGAAGCTGAAAAGACGCTCATCAAGCTCGTCGAGCTCAGGGCCGACGCATGGCTGCATCTGCGAAGACATGGCGACGAGTTCCAAGCCCTCGCTCAGCAGACACGCAGTCTGGTCGATGTTATCCGCAAACAGGCCGTAGACGTCGTGTCAAACATGCACAACGTCAGCGACTTGCTGGGAGTGCTGCAGACGAACCTGGCCGACGACTTCGAGGTTGGACTGGCCGACGATGACGGGAAGTGCATCACCTCTCGAGTCTGCGTGCCGCCTCTCGGATCCTTCCCTCCCATCATGGAACAGATGAAACGAGGCCTGGAGATGCAACGAGACGATGCCTTGACACAATACGCGTTGATGGCGGAGCAGGAGAGCCGATACTACGCTGAGCGAAGGGAGCTGGACGAGAGGACGCGAGCGAACCGGCTCGCGCGGTCCACGATGTTTCCCACCCCTGATATTGACCCGGATGAGGTGGACTGCCGCGAGAAGCCCAAGGACTGGGACGACGATCTCTCGCCTGTAGAGTACGAATGCATGAGCAATCGGGATTGGATGGAGCAGACGAGGAAGAGGGCGTTTGGGCACCGGGATGATGCGAGAAAGCTCATCGAGTTTGCCAAGGGCTTCTTTGGTATCGGGACTGAGGGCGATGCCATCGAGGGTCGGGATGGTGAAGCTTCTGCCACGGCTGTGCTGGAACTACCATGGCAGTAGCTAGGTACAGTCGCCGTGTTGTATACCTGAGAGATTCAGAAAGAATAGTACACGGTGACCAGTCTCACACCTTGATGCTGTTCGGGGGACTCTGGGAGCGGATCAGTTACTTGGATGGTGGTGTCTGAAGCTTAGGAGGTGCATTTTAGACAACCCAGATGAGCTTCTTCTCTGGAGCGGTCGGTCAGATGATAGACTAGGCGCCGGGATGCGCCCGCCCGTTTGCTTCTTTGAGTTGACTGCAAGTACATAATCAAGCAGACAAGGGTCCAACTCTCCCCTTTCACCAGCCGGAACCTCTACTTGGCTACCTCGTCGAAAACGCTCTCTCTCTCTCTCTCTCTCTCTCTCTCTCTCTCTCTCTCTCTCTCTCTCTCCTTCTCTCTCTATCCCTCTCCCTCTCTCCCTCTCTCTCGTTACCACTCCTACCCATCGCCTGCATCCCACACGTCGTATCCATGGGTGGCAAAGTCGACCGCGGCCTCCGGGCTCGTCAGATTTGCCGTTTCGAGAAGCACCTGCGCGAGACGTTGCCGGATCACAAGTGCCGCGAGCACCTGACTGACCAAGTGCTCGCCGACGCCAACCATCTCGTCCGGTGCCACGGCGACGGCGAGCAAGGCGAGGAAGTGTGGCCGTCGTCTTGGGCGAGCAACGCCAAAGCTCTCAAAGCCACGCTCCGAAACTTTCCATTGTGGGCTGCTGATGCCCAGGAGGCCCAACGAGAAAACGCACAAGCTGTGGCACAAGAGGTTGCTGCAGTCGACGATGAGCATGACAACGAGGTGGCCTCCTCGATCCATCTTCACGCAGAGACGTTGGCAAACGAGGAGGATTCTCAGCAGCAGCCCGGCCAGTACCCGCTCGGGTACCTCAAATTCCTGGCCCTCAAGAAAGGAGCGAGGCCCAGGAACCAAGACAAGTAGCGAGGGACGACGGCTGTGGAAATTGGTAGACATTCCCATCCCAGTTTACTTGCAATAACCTCGATAATAACATGACCTGTTCCAGGCTGTTGCCAAGACAGCCGGGCCGCTCAACAAATTCACCCTCTTTCAAACCCATCACTTCCTCGTCAGACTAACTCACCTCAACCATTTCTCATGACCTGTCATATCGACTAGCCGCCAATGGCCACGCCAACTCTCCAGGGGTTTGTCTGCACTAGTCTCTGGAACTTCTTTGACTCTCCAGAATAGCTCTGCTTTCAGTCGCTGAAATGTGGAACAAGCTGGATCACACTGCTGCTATCAAGCACAAAGGACATGGTTTGAATTTTAAAGCTGGCGGATAGATAGTTGAGAGAGAGTCAGACATCTATGTGGTCTTTTCTCCGACGGTGTCCTCGTCTCGTCTTTTTGCCCGGCCCCTTGGTCTCCGCGTCAACATCTTCCCTTGTATCTCCTCCCTTTCCTCGCTGGAGGAGAGCCATCTCGATCCGCAGACGCATTGCCTCGGCCTCAAACCCGGCTGCCTCTGTGATGGAGCGGTTCCATTCTTGGAGGACGTCGTCGTGCCGGGACTGAAGACGGCTGAGCTCCGCAGCGGCAGCCTCACCGGCATTGGCGGTTTGTTCGCTCTCAGCTTTGCTGGCTGCCTCGTCGTCGTCGTCGCGGGGGGAGTCGTGATAGCCGCACTCGGAGGGGACGCTTCGGAGACTAGGAGGCTCACTGTTTCCAGCACGCCATGTGCGGACGTTGGCTCGGGCAGTTGGTGATGAGGGCGAGGGTGACCAGCTCTCAGGTCTCCCGATGGCAGATGAAGGGCGATGGGACAAAGGCCGCCCGGGTGAAGGCGAGAAACTTCCGTATCTTCCAGGCATCGGCATAGACGTCCGGTTCGGCCTGGAAATGGGCCGCATGCGTTGGTCTCCAGCAGCGACCCATTCGTTTTGAAACCTACCAAACTCGTCCGAGTTCTGAAAGACGGCGTACGAGTCTCTGTCCTGGCCGCTGTCCCATCGTCGCTGGATCCGCTGGTGAGTCGAGGGCGTCACCTGGAGGTTGGACCCGATGGTGAAGTCCGAGTTTGACGACGCGGGCGTGTTGGGCTCCTGCAGCTCTGGCTTCTCGCGCACCCACAGGTCGTAAAGGCAGCGAGTCTCCTCGTCCGTCAAGACTTCCCCCTTGGTGGCGCTCTTCACGCGGAGAAAGGCGAGCGTTTCCTTTTCTTTTTCGTTGAGTCGGGCGCCGGAGGACATTGTAGGTGTTGTGATAAGAAGACTGTGTTTTTTGACCTTGTGGTAGCAGCAACACGTCCTAGATGGAGCGGACAGCCAAACGAAGGAAGTAGATATTATGATGAGGAAAGCAGTGTTAACTGGAAGCTGGGCAAAAGACAGACATTGAAGAAGGCGGGGTGACACGAACAAGAGAATAGACAGTCACGGAACATGTGTCTACCCGTGCTGCCAGCTTGTGAGACCTTACACTGAAGGCTACTGCTGTTTGTCATTTTTGTGGCTTTGAAATATGATAGGTGATGAGAGAGGCACTTGGTTCCAATTATATGCTTGATACACCTCATGTCATAAGCTAAGACTTAACGGGAAACAAAGAAACATCCGTCAAAAGCGAAGCCACGACAGTCATCATCAGTTACAAGAGGCAGTCGAGACTGCTCGTGTCTGCTTCTCAGACATCGCTCATTCAAGTCTGTCAACGACTGAAGGGGATTCTATCCTTGCTTTATTCCACTCGCCATCACCTCCACAGCTGTCATCATCGTTGTCCTTGCTCGTGATCGCCACTTTCTACCTCTGGCCTCATCTTGATCGAGTGCCTTCTGCAGTCGCTTTGCACCAAAGAAAGCTCGCCGCGATGGCTTCCCAAGCCTGGGATGATGCTCCCACTGTCGATGCAAGTCCAATCCACTCTCCTCAGTGACAAACACGTCCCTCTAACTGCTAGTTCGCAGACATTCAACGGCAAGTCAGTCAAGGATGGCATTGCAGCAAGAATCACATTCAACCCGCGACAACAACTCCTCATGTGGGCGCACATTGCTCGCCACGCCCTCGTCCCTGGAACCCACCATTCCCACCTCGACGAGCTCGTAGAGGCCATGGCGCTCGATGTACTTGCGGCGCCCGCTAGGAGCCGAGTCGTTCAGTCTCTCGTGGGAAGCCTCCGGCGCAAGTGCAGAGAATTGAGCGACAAGGGTATCAGCCCGAAGCTAAAGCCGTGTCCGCGTGTCAGGGGAACATTCATACCGAGGTACGAGCCTTGGGTGCGGCGATGGGCAGAGCCGGGGTGGAACGGCGATCGCACGAAGTCGAAGCTCCAGTATCTGCAGCAGGAAGAGGAAAGGAGAGGGCAGCCTGCCATCAACCGGAGGTCTATCATCAGTCCGGAAAACCCAGGGCCCATCACAGACAAAGAGCCTGTCGAGGACCAAGAGTCTGTTCAAGACCAGGATCTCTTCCAAGGCCAGCAAAGGGTGGCAACCGATTCGAGCAACCATGGTGTCCATTCTACAAGCACTAGTTTCCGAGATATACCGCGGGTCAATGCGGCTGATATCGTCCCAGCCTCTAGCGAGCTTTTTGATCCAATGGACGTTGATACCCATGAGGACATAAGACCTCCTACGACATTTTCAAGCGACCATGTAAGCACCTCCAAGAGTTCAGGTTCCCTACTACGCCAAGACGATGGGCTCTCTCACGCAGAATGTATCCGACATCGGCAACAAGCTAGCACACAAACGCAACGAGAGAGTGAGCTTCAGGCTCGGGAGAAAGAGCAAGAGACTGCTCATGTCAACGTTGCATGGGAAGTAGAAGAGTCAGAAAGGGCTCGGAAAATTAACAACGCCCTCTGTGTCGAGCAATCTAACGAAGAAATGCCCCCGCAGTCGCTACAGAGAGAGTTGGCCCAAACAAGCCTACTGGGAGAACAGGCCGATCTCGAGACAGAACGAATGGAGCCTGAGTTGAAGTCGAAATTTACTCAGAAAGAGGCTCCGGAGGATAAGTCTACTCGGTTGGAGCCAGCAGAGGACGGCGCTGATAGCATGCCGGAAACGGGTTGTCACGAGACATCTATGCCTCAACTTGAAGCTGAACGAGCAAGGATGCCGACGAAAAGTCTCAAGTTGGCCAGCAGGGGTCTAAGCTCGTCTCGATTTGCAACACAAAGGCCCACGTCTCTGGAGCTGCCAAAGGCCTCGCAGCCCTCCAAGCCTTCAACGACGGCTCGCCTGGCAGCTCCAATTCCATCGAGTCCGACAAGCTGCGTGATACCAACGTCTTCAAGCAACCCAAAGCCTCCAACTCCTCCCATGACGCCCTTGACAATGCATCGTCCGGGACACATGATACCCGTCATGGCAAGCCCCGATGAAGTAGACGCCCGATTCGTCTCTTCTCCACCCGGCAACGCTGACGTTGAATCCTTTCTCCGACATGCTCTCCGCTCCAGGAACCTGACTATCCAGCTTTGGAAAATCGAAGCCCTCAGTGCTGCCGAGGGAGGTATTCCCATTAACGATGACACAAGCAGCCACTATAGGGAGCTCAAACATCGCCGTCAACTGGCCTTGGAGGCTATGGTCCAGACTAAGGATGCGATCAGTAGCTGGTTGGGGAGGGAGCTCGGTTTGGGAATGGAGTCTGGTTCGAGCGTGACTGCCCGGCTGTTGGGGTGGAAAGATGAGTGGTGAGGATGGGGCGCTATGTACATGATCAATTATGAAGAAACAAGGGTGGTTTGTGACGATGAACAAGATAGATGATGGTGGATGGGACAGCTGATATGCAAACTCGATTACAAAGAGACAAAAGTAAACTGTACCATTGCAAGAGATGGGACAGGGGAACACAGCTCTTGCATTCTGACATTTCCATGACATGCTCATTAAATATGCTATTAACTGTTTTTTCTATGCTCATGATGATGCGTATACTTGAGGCATCCAGGTTCACTAATAACCTGTTTCTCAGCGTGCCTTCACAGGACGTCCAGGCCAAGGCGTCTAGGGTAGGTGATTAGTCAGGTTGCTGACATAATACCGCGACCGGCCGCCTTATTATGTCAGCATTATTAGTCAGCGTGCCCGTCCTTCTGTCGACTCGGTCCTTGAGAGTAACGAGGGCCAGTCTTTGGATGATAGATCAAGCCTGTCCTTCTCCTTCTCCCATTGGAAGACCTCTTCTGAGCCTCTCGCGGTAATGTCCTGGAAAACTCTTCCTGCCCGACACAACTCCTCGGTGTAAGCATCTTCGAGGAGGCCATGGAAGGCCTTGAGTTGTTCATCCCGAAGCCCCTTCCACTCCTTTTTCCGCGCGTAAAGAGGCTTGCTGGAATCGATGAGGACAAACGGAAGTAGCCCATCGAACAGGCCGCACACTGAGTTCCATAGTCTTCCGTCCTCTAGATGACCTTTGAGCTCTCGGCTATCCATCCCCAACCGCTGAGCGAGGGCCTCGTCAGACGCTTTGCTCCGCCGCAACTGGCCATGCTCCCTCGTCCTGGCATCAACCTCTCGAGCAGTGCAGGCTTGAGCGTACCGAAGCTCGAATTTGCTCAGAACCGACTTGCCAGAGGCGGCTTTCAAGCGTGTGGCATACTGCTGCAACACGTCTCCCGCGTCCTCCGAGACAACAACGTAGACGTCACGACGTCTCCAATCACGCACCAGATTAGTGAATTGCTCGACAGCTGCGGAACTGCGGATCGAGGCCGCAATGGTCAAGACATCCAGTTGGGTTCGGTCTGGATCGTGTCGACTGATGCAGGGGATTTTGCACAGAGGGTCCAACGCCTGGATATGCTCTTCCAGCTCGTTGAGTCTTCTGATGAGTGCGGTGGATGTACGTGTCGTCTTTGCAGTCATGTTTGAAGCTGTCTTTGAAGCCGTCTTTGAAATCATCTTTGAAGTCTCCGGATTCTTCACTGGCGTCTCTTCAATCGCCTTTCTCTTGCGTGGCTTCTCGGAGACCATGGGCATCCGCCTAGAACTCCACAGCTTAGGCGGCTCAACCAGGGTGGCGCCGTGCTTTTCATACACACTCGCCAGGCCACATGCCGAGCAGTAGGCGAGCTTGTCAGCCACGAGCCTATCCCCAGGGAGTAAGTAGTTCATTGATCGAGCAGCACAGGCGCCGTAGTTGACAATGGCGTGGAGCTCTCCCGGCTCTGTAGCAATGGCTTCACCGCGTCCGACAATCTCGATGCGGAAATCGATGCCTTCTTTTTCGAGTTTTGACGGGGCAACGAGGAGGCATTGATGGCCGAGTCTCTGACTGCACTTGTTTGAAGTCCAAGTTGCATCAGCCAAGTCGTGGAACTTGGCGGTATGATGCATGGCGATGAGGAGCCACAGCTTGTAGCCAGGGCCGAGATACACTTCGTTGTAGGATCGGAAGCCGTGATACGTTAGGCCTGGGCCTGTTGTACCTACAGCAGTCATATCTTCACAATGTATCCTATTGGCTGAAAGGTGACTGCCAATATGCTGATACTCGGCGTGCAGGTCGGCGAGATCTGCGTCTTCTAAAATTCGGGGTCCTGGGTTAAGTGGAATGTACTGGGGTATGCTGGCGTGCCCGACAAGGTATGGGATATCATCTGTGGGCGGATGTTGAACCACTTGCTCAAATACAGCCTTGGCTTCCTCGATAGTAGGCCTCTTTACTTTATCAGCAAAGACAGACCAGTCAAAGTCGGATCTGCGCTTCGAGATGCAGACCCTAGCGTATCCATCTTCCTTGCGACCAGACTCGTATACGACGCTCGTGAATTGCCACGCCTCATCGTCGGTGTTGATGCTGGCTTGCAACTGCGGCAGAGTTATGTTGACCCGAGGGACAGAAAACGTCGTGACAGTCTCGTTGCGCTCGACCAGCTTCTCCAGGGCTGGGACGAGCCTGTACCCCATGTCCACAGCTGACAAGGTGGTGTTTAACGGGGAGGTTGGGGATTGTGCTGGCGTGGCCGTCAAAGGTACGGATACTGAGGCGTCTTGCTGCGTGGTTGTTTCTGAGTTACTAGTCGATTCTGAACCGACATCCGGATTTGGATCTGACTGTTGAGATGTTGTGCTACTCGTTGTAGCGCCTGCAACGGGGAAAACCTGTAGCAGCTGGCCCATCATCGCTTCCGAGGAAGAGTCGGCCATGGCCACGTCGTCCGACATGAAATCTTGCATGCACCGCTGACCATCCATCATAAGGACGTCCTCGCACGGATCATCCCAACCAGGCCAGGGCTCGTTGACGTCTTGCGAAGCCTGATCTTGTTGGTGTTGTTGTCCATGGCCGCCTGGGTCGTCGCCTTTCCTGTCCGCCGACTTGTTGGATGTGTTGTGAATCTGTACGGCGATGGCATTTGCACTAGACTGCAGGGCCCGCGTGTCTTTGCCGATCTGGGTAAGGAGGTTGAGAAGAGATTTGACGAATGCGAGGGGCTCATCGCCATTTTGGTCTTGGTCGCTACGTCGATCCTTATCGTCATGTTGATCGTTGTTGTCATGGTGGCCTCGACTTGGTTCTTCGCCTCGAACCCGATATTGCATAGGTCTCGCTGGAATCGTCGAGATTACGTCCATTTTTGCGGAAACCAGTGCCTCGAGTGCAGAGTACCTTGCTCTCAAGTCGTTTGCCATGGACAGCAACAGGTCAATCTTGCGGTAAGGGGGAATAGGCTCGGACATGATGTCTGTCGCAAAACCGCGTGTCAATGGACAAGTACTTGACGACAAAGAAACAGTCTCACCAGTCTCCCCTCAGCAATTGGAATGACCGTCCTAGTTGTATAGGCTATGGCGCGTCCGAGACATATCCAACCCGGGTGATGGTGAGTGCTGAAATAGAAGAAAAAGGGTACAAGTTTGTGAGTGCTGTCTGTGTAGTACAAGCTGCGCCACTGATTTACGGGTGGATGAAGCTGCGTCAGCCATGGCAAACCAGCTGGGTTACACAGCGCACTGAGTTGTCCCTAGCAAAGTGACGCATGATGGAATTTCACGGACGGTTCTCCTGAGAGGAGGAGAGATATAGCGAATTTACCTGAAAATTAGTTGGCATTTTTCGCCGTCGGACATCCCTTTTTAGAATTCCTCATGGTTAAGAAAAGAGACTGAAAGGATGAGACATTGTAGCTCCTTCGACCAGTACGTTGTATGAACTTGGCGACCGCTGTAGCTCTTACTTTAAACTCTTAGTAGCTAATACTCCTAAGAACTTTTGCTTCCAACGTTGAATCGCACGCGTCAATATTGCTAGCCCCGGGCTTACATGACATGATACATTAATCCAAGTGCCCACCATCATGATGTTGAACCAGATGTGGCCCTCTGTCTTCCTCGTGAGTCTACGCAAGTGAGGAGGCGAAGCTCAATATCGCCTTTGTGAAATGGGTCTCCATCTGTGCATCATGGTCGTTGAGTCTTTGATGTTGCTTGGAATTCGATTCATGACTTGTGCTTGGCGCGTCATCATCATGGCAGGTGGATGTATGCGAGTGTGGCTGGAAACATTTGGGCTGTGGCGTTACAGGCTGTGGCTAGAACGTGCGTAGTTGGGCGGGCAGTGAATGATGCGCGGAATCACGTGATTCCGCGTTACCAATAATTCTTGATCGACCGCCCGGTTTTTCAACCCCACGATTCATTGAACCCCACCTTTACTTCTGCCCGCTATTGCTTGTACTTTCGCCCACCTTGACCTTCACCCACTTTGACCTTCACCCACCTTGACCTTCACCCACTTTCACCTTCACTCAACATCATCACCACCGACAACACGAACGCATCCACGACCGCCGTCGACATCACTGATTTCATCGCCATCGCCATCGCCATCGCCATCGCCATCGCCATCGCCATCGCCATCGCCATCGCCATCGCCATCGCCATCGCCATCGCCATCGCCATCGCCATCGCCATCGCCATCGCCATCGCCATCGCCATCGCCATCGCCAGCTC
Source organism: Neonectria neomacrospora (assembly GCA_917563905.1). Classification (NCBI taxonomy): domain Eukaryota; kingdom Fungi; phylum Ascomycota; class Sordariomycetes; order Hypocreales; family Nectriaceae; genus Neonectria; species Neonectria neomacrospora. The sequence goes on along the minus strand of OU830649.1, from coordinate 115,048 downwards.
CATCTCCAACTCCTTCGCCAGTCACCGTCGCCGCCGTCAAAAGGTCTCCAACGTCGCGCTCTTACCAATTTCCGGTTTCTACCCACCGAGCGCGTTTACGCCTTCGCTGGAAGACTTGGGGTCAAGAGAAGGGACCTGCTTGGCTTTGGAGGTTTTTCTCGACGTCAGGTGGGTTGCCTGTCTGCAACGCTTGGGGTCCTTTTGCCGCGCGGGACGTTGGCCCAACTGCGAATCCTTGTGAGCTTCGCGCTCCGGGCCATTATCCGGTTGACCCATCGAGCGCGTTTACGCCTTTGCTGGAAAACTCGGGGCCTGGGGAAGGCATCTGCTTGGCTCTAGAGGTTTACCTCGAGGTCAGGTAGGTTGCCTGTCTGCGAAGCTCGTAAGCTCGCTCGACCTCCGCTTCACTCGACCATCACTTCGCCCAACCGACCATTACTTCGCCTGACCGACCAACCGACCATCGCTTCGCCCTTCGCCCTTCCGACACCAGACCACACTTTGAGCTTCTTCGCCCCCGGTCAGCTGTCCCGTTTCTACCCATCGAGCGCGTTTACGCCTTGCTGGAAGACTTGGGACTGGGGGAAAGGACTGCAAGCTTTTCTGGACGTCATACGAGTTGCTTGTCCAAAGTCCCTCTGTGACTTCTGCTTTGCGACTTTACTTTTGGATGATTCTAGTACGTTCACTTAAATCCCCCTCCACGCTCACCACAGCAGCCACATCAGTTAAGAAATCTCTAGATAACAAAATGGCGACATTACCATCTCTCGACATCAACGTTAAGGCGCCTGCCTGTATCGTATGGAAGTGCAACGATACGATACAATGCCTCACCAAAGCCGACCCTATAACACGCGATTTGTTATTTGAATTCCGATTCGACACTCTAACCTCATCAGCATTTCTCGCGATCCACTGCCCCGTTAGGCTGAAAGGTATCGAACCTCACTCATCTATTATCGGCCTCATCATTCCTAGCACCATTGCCTCATTCGCTTTTAGGGTAAATTCCAACCCTCCAAGTCCTATCCGAGAGAAGCTCAACTCTAACCTAATTCGCCTACGACTTGGCCTTTACCAACCCCTCCGTCTGGTTGCTCCGATCGCAGCATTAGAGCCAGTCCAGCCCAGAAAGCAGCTTTCGGCCGAAATTTGCAGTGCTTTTTGCTCTCTGGCTAGAGTTACAGCTCTTGACATTTACGTATCGGATCAAGTCCTTCCTTCTATCAAATTGAAGGCTTTTTACGAATCTTTCCGCCGGTCCCCCCTTACGCCATTCGATGTCAACTTGAACTTGCCCAATACTTTGGCTTCCCTCTACCAAGGCAGTGGCGGGAAATTCATCCACGATACATCTCTACTTCAGAATCAACCGAAGAACCAGCCTCCGCCGTACGAAGAGCTCGACTCCTTCCCTCCCAACGCGACCAAACCGACACCACTCGACAAATCCCAGTGTCGACCACCTTTCAAACCTGCACAACTCGACGAATTTCCACTACCCACCCCACTCGCCAAGTTTCGAGACCCCTTTCCTTCACAACCCGACGAGTTCCTTGAACCTACACGACTCGACGAATTTCGACCACCGCCAGAATCTTTACAACTCAACGAGTCTCAGTTTCGGATACCCCTTGAACCTACTCATCCTGACGAGTCCCTTGAACCCACACAACTCAACGAGTTCCGACCACCCCCCGAACCTGCACCACGCGACAAGTCCCAGTTTCCGCTACCCACCGAACGCGATAGCAAGAAGAGACGCCGGTTGAGCGGCTCGAGCAGTGCAAACTTCATTGCCGACCCTGCTAGCTTGAGCTGGGCTGCAGCGACCAAGCTGCACCAGGAGATGCAAATGCTAGTACAGCGAGTCGCTCAACTCGAGATGGATAAGCAGGCAGAGCAAGGGACGCTGGTGAGGCGAGTGGAGAAGCTCGAGGCAGAGAACCAACTGCTCAGCGAAGAAGTAGATGCCCTGCATGCCAACTGCGAACTAGCTTCCGATGGTTTGGAAAGCAACGACGTCGCTACGCTCGAACTCCGGAGCGAAGTGGAGGCGCTGACAGGCCGAGTAGATGGTCTGCTTCAGGATGGACTGGATGCTGACGTTGAAGATGGAATCGTTTTCAAGATTACAGATCGAGTGGAATCTCGGCTCTCGGATGGAATAGACGCTGACGTTGAAGATGCGATTGTACGGAGGGTCACAGACCGGGTAGGGTCTCTGCTCGAGACTGGAATAGATGGTGAGGTTGCAGAAGGCATCTTTTTGAGGGTCTCGGATCGAGTAGATTCTCTGCTCCAGGATGGACTAGACAGGGCGATGGAAGACGGCCTCGTTGAGAAGGTCACAGATCGTGCAACAGCCAAACTCTTGAATAAGAATTATTCGCTTTCCGTTTCGGAGAGTTGACCAAAATGACAGCCTCAAATGGCATCTCAAGTCAACGTGCAGCGTACAATGTCTATCTTGGAGTGACATGTCAGACGTGAGATGTTTGTATCAGGGCGAGTCACTTACCACCAGCGACTCGATTACCTTTGATTTTAGTCTGCAAGAACGGCATCGTAGGAGAGAGAATACGACTTTCGGGCGGGAGAGGTTCGTCGTTAGGATGAGCCATGCCGCGGCTTAAGTCTAACCCTGATTTGGAGCTATCATCTGGCACGCTGTTTATGGAAAACTATGCAGTCTTGGAGGAATGGGTTTCAGTAGTTGAAAGGTCAGCTATAAGTTAGTCAATAACTCTGGACTCGTTGAAGGGTCATGTCCTCATTGTTATCGTCGCTTTCGAAGTTGGTTGGCCCGTCTTGCAGGCTTTTCTGCCGCTATGCGGTAGCTTGACCCTTAGTATTCTGGCTTCAGATGACGAGTTCCCAGCACCTCCAATTTATGCGAGTAGTTGTCATTAGCTAACTTGAAGCTGACGCTCTTTTCTCAAACTACAGTGTTCGAGTGGGACTACACGCTCGACAGCTCACATGGCTACAACTGAGCTCTCCGTCATCCACTTAGTCAACGGCATGAACTTACCCTCATGTCCTTGTACCAAGTCATTCAACCCCAGCATCCTTCTGAAAATTGCCACGAGTCCCTTCTTGAATATATCTGGAGATATACCCCCCTTCCATCTCAACGTCTTGGCCACGCGCTTAGAGGTAGCAACTTATTTATAGCCTGACTGCTGAAGGCCCACACCGACTCGGTGATTTAGTGAGACAATCACTCTCTTGGTACGTATAGTCGGTCCCTGAATTGATCTCGTGGGCATGTGTCACATTGGCATGGAAGTTCCAAACACAGTACATCCTGCTCGTGGTGACCTAGGCCAGTATGTGAACTGGTACCATCATAGTATCACACATGGCCAAATATGAGTCAATTGAAGAGACTAGAGAGGAGCTTATAGAGGAAGTTATGGTTATATCGAGGGACACTGTTGGCTATGGACTCTTAGGCAACCGTGGAAGCATTGGGCTTACAAGATGATTAAACTGTGGAAAAGGCCCGTTTTTGTTTTGTGACAGTAGCAACCGCGCCCTGAATAGAGCCGTGCTCTAAACCCCGTCTTAAATCAGAAGCTCTCTTTCCAGGTTTTTATTACCAGCCATAACAAAGAGCAGAGGACAGCTGTAAGAATGGACAAGGATGAGGGGAAGCAACAAGATAAAAAAACAGGAACAGTCCTCAGGGAATGGTTAGCAGTAAGCCTGAATAGGAATATGATACAAAAAGCAGCCTGTTGATGACGAGAAGATGTGTGAGCTAACTAAGCTGGCTTGAAAGATGGAAATACCATCTGATGAAGGCGGTCTCTTTTGTCATCGTCGCAGACTCTTACGCCGGGGCAGTTCCTCGGCTGGGTGTTGATCCCGCTTTACTATCAACTCTTTATCACTCCGCTCAGATCACTTACAAACTAGGGTACTATCATCTCTACCTCCGCGCTAAAGTCTTGTCATCACCCCTTTAGATTACCCATCAGTTGTAGTGCCGTCTGTACCTCCCTCCGCCTTGCCGTCTCGAGCCGCTTAGCGATGTCGAAAAGAGAGCAACGGCGGCAACATCTAACTCTTGTTTCAATGTGAAGGCAGTTGCTTTGTTGTTAGTTTGGTTATACCCGCCGAGAAGTTTTCAAGGCGGAGGTTTTTGAACTTGCATTGTATATGTCTTGTCTGCTCCCATAGTTCAGTTTTCTTTGCCCGGGGGATCTGAGTCGTGGAGTTTCGTACCGTCAACTGAAGCCGCAACCATATACGGTCATGTTGGCTTCGGGGGTCGGCGCCGCTGCCTCTTCAGTTTCGGCTGGCTGGTATCTGAACACGGAGCCTGAAGCTCTCTTAATTTTTGAGCATGCTCGCCCAACATTGAAAACAGACGTGAGTTTTTGGGGTTTGAGGCGCCAGATGGACAAACAGCCTGATATCAAGAAAGATAAGCTCGTAGGTCATACATCGACATTGGAATGCGAGGCCAACTGAGAGGATTGCTATGCTGTCACGATCAAGCTTGAGATGGTTCAATGCTGCTGCTGTTGCTTCGTGGACTCTTGCCTTTTCGCTGTCTTTGTTGGTAGTCATCTTGATCCAGGGAAGGATAGGAAGGGGCAAATTTATAAAAAATGCAAAAAGGGGACTGAGACGACCTGAACTGCAAAGCAGATCTAGCAGTCAGGTTCTTTCTTGTACATCAATCAATACCTCCGCACTAAGGACACCTTACAAACCGAGGTAAGCAGCGTGGAGGGGGAGACTAAGAAATCTAGCAGGTGAAGCTATCAAGCCTGATCGCTACTTTCTTTTGTTGGCTTACGCGAGATATTTGCATGATATCTGAAGGACCGGTTGCCTCATCAATTTTGGTCCGCCAGATTGACCGCCAAATCATCCCCTGATACTGGTTCGCCAAAGTGTCCGCATTGAAATCCCAATTTCCTTCTTCAGAGAGCTCAGTCTCCGTTCCCGAAGGAGTTATACAAACGCCGTATGGTATGGTTCTGCCAGTCTCTATTCCAGCCGAAAGCTCACCGCACGAACACTCCATTCCGCTTCTTCCCGGCGCTGTCATGCCGACTTCCAAGGGATATGACGGTTGTGTGATAATGCCCCCTCAAATAGGAACTAAAAGAATACATGTGACGGTTGGTATTGTTGCAGAGGGTGTTGATGCTTGGTTTGATGGCAGATCTATTTAAGGGATAGTAAGGAAGTGCGTCTAGGGTTCACATCCAGTATTGTCGAGCCAAGCCTTGATAAGAATTCATCCACCTGCACGTTTCCCATAGCATACCCAATGAGGGCCAACTCTCATCCTACTCTTGTCTTCTTACACGCGGCAACTGAAGCTGAGAACCATATACCAGCAATGAGCGACACACACCTGAGGCCGGAATCTCAAGTTCTGGGGAAAAAGGTTTCATAAGAGACTCTTGGAATTTCCTGACTAGCGCTTATAACAACCGAAGAATCTGATGAGGCTGGATTCGCCTGGTCAATGATGCAATGAGCACGAAACAATGTTGGGCTGTATGTGTGGCAAATCGGTAATGTGCAAGGAAAGCCTGCGAGACGGGACAGCAAAAAGGGAACGAGCAAAGTATTGGAGAAAATCAAACGTATTCAGCCAAGTCAGAATGGTAACTACTGGCAGAGGATCGGAAGTTGAGAGCAGAACCAAGTGCCTTTTATTCCCACTTTCCCACAGATTCCCAATTTCCCACTGAATACCACTGTCAGAAGACGTGATCAATACATCACATTGATCATTTGGCATATTGGTTCAATCTAGTGGAACATAATAGTCATCTATATTAAACTGTTTAACGATTGTATATAGTCTTGTGTTGATGGGCTCTGATTCTATGTCTCATGCCCATCGAGTCGAGCGACTTGAGAAATGGGTGCTTCTTGAGCGTTCTCACTATCTATGCTGCTATTGTTCTTGTTGTCACTGTGAGAGCATGGAAGTTCGATCGCTTGTAAAGGGTCGGCAGTAGATGAATCGGGGATCGGGGTATTTGGAGGAGGTGTTGCTCTCGGTGAGTCTTGGGATGCTGAGTTTGTCAGTACTGCTTATTAAAATAACACAAGGTTGTCGTACCTGTAGCTCTTGGGAACCTCAGCCAACTCGAAGATGTAAGACTCGGCCCCCGTCCATCACGGCCCGCGCCCTTATTATCTTCACCCCTCCCCAGATCATCCATCCCTGCCCAGGATGCGGTTCTAAGCATGCATGCTAGCTTGAGGGGAGAGCGGCGATGTGGTTCGAGTTGTCCAATCGGTGCCATGCACTAACAGGACCAGGCGCCTGTGGCATCTGTCAAAAAGCTAATACTGGGTTGAAAGACTTCTTGGACCAAAATGCGCGAGGGCATTGAAGAACTGAGGAACATTCTACGCGGCTGAAGGGCTCCTGCAGATGATTTCCCGGACTGTAGCTGAGAGAGTAGCGAAGCAAGACATCCATCAACCTTGTAAGCAACGAGTGAATCTTGGAGGGAAGGGCTCAATATTCCACTTCTTGAAATATGCATGCAAGGGAGGACTCAGGCCTTCCAATACTAGGCGAAAGGGGTAGTCGGTACACCTGACTTACTTGAGGGTCGGGTGTACCTGTGATCTACCATTCAAAGAAATACAAGCTCGCCAATATTTGTGATTGTGTTAGATGCAGCAAACGGAAGACTAAATATTCTAGCTATCCTTGTGATCAGTGGCAGAAAAAGGATATGGAATGCAAGCTACGAGAGAATAGGCCAAATAATCCCATTATAAGTTATCCAAGGGTCAAAGGTGAGTGAGTGGATTTTAACTGACCCTATCCTCAAGCACATTCAACCAAGGCAAGAGCGTCAGAAGGACCTTACCTGCGCCTAGTGTTGACTTTTCAAAATAGACCTCATTAATCATTCACTCTCTTTAACAGCAAGTGCTCTCTTGCGGCTGGACAATGGAGAGATAGTATCGAAAGAACCGACGACACAATCACTCCAGAACGCATTCATATTGCTCCGACTACCTCTCTTTCGTCCTTTTAATACTGAAATATATACGAGGCAGAGTCATGAGAGACGCGGATGGAAGATGTATAAACGCTGCCCCCATTTCACGCTCAATTTTAACTATAGGCCCAGGGCCGTAACCTTCCAATCTCCAAGACGGTTTTCCAAGCTGATAAGCTTCAAAATGGTCAGTACCAATTGGAAGCTGAGCTGCCCAATGATCGAAACAATGGGAAGGTCACTGTATACTCGTATAAAGGTGGTGAAAGGATGATGAGACTTGATGAGGTAATGAAGCTTGAAAAATACTATGTAGCGCCGGTTGACTTGTGGTTTATTGGCCTGGATCTTAATGAAAGAGAGACTGGGTCCTATATTGTTTTTGAATCTGGTAACTCTCGAGTTCCATCTATAAATTTGTCATATTTAATTCCTTCCCTGTTTGTCTTTTGAACTATACTGATCTCTATGTAAGCCCCAGCACACGTCCTGGACTCAGCATGGCCTACATGTGCTGTCAGTCTTTTCTCCCGGGACATTGTTTTCTCACTATCCCTGCTCAAGGCTGAAGTGGGTAGGAACTTGGAGAGTAGACTAGGAAGCAAGGAGTGAACGTTACTGATCTGCTCTGCGTGCATCTGTGTACACCGGCCAATCAACAAAGATGGACCTTTTCCGGTTCTGGCTTTATAAAGCCCCACACGCCAGTTGGCAAAGTAAAATGTGTTTCCTCCCCCTTACTCGCTATAGCTCTTTATACCTTTTACACTATTGCCAAGCAAGTTACTCATATCCTTACTATTAAAGTGCTATGAACTAATGCAAACAGAATCTTGAACCAACCGCCTCAATTCATCACTCTTTCGCCATTATGACTTCGAAATACTTTGAGTGGCTAGCCTTATTGCTGGTTCTTGACCATTGCCCATTACTTATGCGCCTCAAGGAAGCAGAGTCGAGGCTGCTTGTAGATGATGAAGACGACCAAGATGCCTAAGATTCTCCCTCGCCCTCTACTTCAGCTCATTTTGCTCCGTCTTCGATACCGGCCTTTTTCGTCTAGATTCAAACAACCCCATTGAGCAAAAGCAGTCACTTGTACTGATTGTAGAGCTGCTCGTACTGCCATATTGATACAGAACCTTTAGACCAACTGCGAAACTGCCCGAGCCATCTCCTCCGCGTGGCAGAAATACGCGTCGTAGTCATCACGGCAAATATATGCCTCCCCTGCGGCAGACGCTTCAATCAACCTTGCTGCCAGCCACTGCGCCATGCGTTCGTTCAACTCGCGACACGCAATCTCCGTCCGGCGGCGTAGCGCGTCACGCAGCATGGACCGCAGGGTAGGCTGCCAATCATGGCGCCAGTGTGTATCTTCCAGGTCGATGATCTGGCTTGCGCAGTCAACAGCCACTGTATGACCCGAGCCCATAGCCACAAACTGCTCCTTGTATGATCCACGAAGAACTTGGCCGGAAGTAGAGAACTCGCCGCGGACATGGATGGACGTTGCCTCAAAGTCATCGTCGCAGGTGCTGTGGAAGGCTGACCGGTTGCAGTCTGTTGTGAAACAGTTAGCGGGAGGTGTTACGCAAGGAGGGTAGACTTACGACATGAAACAGCAACCTTGAGCATCGCTGTAACTATGCCGAGGTCTATGCTGGGCTCGGGCGTTGTGCCAAGTGCGTCTTCACGGTTGACAACCGCTGTGCTAAGCATGGCAGGAGTTATCAGTTGGTGAGAAAGGCTGGGCGAGAGAAGGCGGTTAAAAGAAGCAGCGATCGCTTGCAACTGGCAGATAACAGTGGGAGTAACAGCCGGGGCAGCGGGAGTCGGTGCACGCGTAGCGAGGAGACTGAGACCATGGACCTCTTCAGTCTCACCATCAGGGGAGCCGTCATCTTGCGCAGCGGGAGGGCTGGGAAAGTAGACCTCCTCGCTGACGGCAGCTCTAGATAGGTCACTCCGAGACTCAGAGAGCTGCTGAGACTCGAGAGGTGAAGTGTCGCTGGCCCGGTCGCTCAAGACTTCAGCTGGCTCGATGCTCGCTCCGCGGCCAGGTAGACTAACCGGCGTGTCCTCTGTGTCGTCCATCTCGCTTTCGGTGACGTCGCAATCGAGGCCATGATGGAAGGGGTTTGGAGACTGAGGCCGGACACGACGGGCACGCTTTGTCTGTTGCTCGTATGGACCAGATGAGCGGCGCTTGTTGCTGGCTCGGCTTACACTGGCAGAGGCGAGAGGCCACGGGATTGCCATTGGAAAGGTTGATGTAGAGGAGGCTTCAAGATGAACTAGAGGCACAAAAAGCGAGGGGAGGGAGAAAGGTGCAAGGTGAGTTTGGGTCTTCTTCCGTTGCTGCTGAGCGTAAGACTGCTGGAATATGAACAAACCCTACATTACCAGGAGCATCCTTGGAGAGTCTGCCACATAGGCCAGCCACAAATGATGGATGCCATTTCGTGTCCATGTCGGTGGCTGTCCAACAACGGGACTGAGGAGCATGCGGTGTGCACCCCTGTTTAATGTATAATCTAACGACATGTCAGACGAAGCCAATGCACCGTCCCGTTCAGCCGCAAGGGACGGCAACGCTGGGTTGGTTGGTGGCCATGGAGCCACATGTTGGCTCCTCAGCCTTGGCAAGGCAGCCTGCTTCCCGGTTCTGATGGCTGGGTTGCGATCATCTATCACGTAGCTGTCGGCGTGTCTGTGTTTGCATTGTGTACCAGCTGGTATCTAATACGGAAATGTAGATGTACCCTTCCCAGCAGCCCACAAGTGAAGCCCAACCTGCGCGGGAGAGAGGACATCTTAGAATAAAGAGCACAAGGCGACCGCTGGATTGAGCCCTGGAGTATGCATGGTGCCTGACACCAGTAGACGCATCGATGTGAGGTGAACAAAGAGGATGGCTGTGAGGCTGTCGGCAGATATCCCAGGGTACCCCCGCCGCCACAGTAGAAAGAAACAAAGAGAAAGAGATGGCGGTGAGCACAGATACCCTCTTGGATGAAAGCTTGAGCCATCCATCGCCAGTCAACACCAACTACCCACCTACGCCCTTGAGGTGCACGGCAGGACGGGAGCAGCGTAGGAGGCCATCAGTGCGGAGGATAGTGGGTTGACGATCGATAGACAGCATGTCATCGCCGTGATTGCGGCCATCTTGCTCGATGATATATTGAGGACGGTTTATCTGCAGGAGATGCTTCCTGATATTCGAAAGAGAGGGTGGAAAGACTTTTGCGAGAAGGGAGCTTGGTAACCATAGACAACTGCATTACCGCCATCGCGACCCGTCCCAGGAAGCAATTTAAAAGCCATGATCCTTCCCGCAGCCCATGTACATTCCCGTGCCCCTTGTACGGGCTGTCCGACCAGCAGATGAAGCCTGGCTTCGCTCTTGGATCACTTTCAAGACTGGGTCGAACAGAGGGACCCGCGCAACGAGACTTTTGTCGTCTTCCCGGCTTTTGGGCAGACGGCGATACTGTCTGGCCCGTAACCTGTCCTGAGTAGAAAACCCTGACGGACTGACTCTGGACGGGCAAGTTGGGTTCGCTGTCTTGGATGATGCGCCCCGCGGCGTCGGCGTCGGCGTCGGTGTAGTTGGTGTCGTAGCTGTTGATGGACTCGTAGTGGTAGCTGGAGTTGTCAGTCTGGAAGAGCCGGTTGGTCTTGGGGTTTATCTGGGCGTCGGCCTGCTTGAGACGGTTGGCTGCATGGGGGAAGACCCCCTCGTGTCCTGACCTTTCGACATACCTTGCGCTTGGTCTCTTGTAAGATCCAGCGGATGTTATCTGACGTCAAGTTCAGTATAGTCTGTGTCCATAGGCGAGTGTAGTTGTAATATAAAACGGTACAATCTCAGCAGGCATATAAGCAGCCTGTCCTTTTGTGCAAGATTAAAGCTAAGGAATTGCCTCTCAGGATGCATGACATGTATATTGAGTGCTAGATGAAGAGTAGCCAAACGGACTGGCACGAGCTGAATCTTGGCAGCAAACAAGCCATTAACGAAAAGAAGGCTACCAATGTAACAAAGATTTAATTCAGAAAAGGCTGAAATAACACCAACAGCAACGACACCATCTATCCGCAGCCGTCCGTGCTCCATCCTGTAATTACCACGTATACCACACGGTCGTGGTGGCAACGTCCGTCTCTCCCCCGAGACTGAATAATACAGGGGAAACATCTTGGCCGCCTCTACCCAACCTCTGCCGCTTCGACGACTGTGTGATATGTCTTTTGCTATCTCAGCACTGGAAGCGTCCCACGCGTTCCTCGCTCGATCCAATATCCCAGACCCTTTTAACCTATTCACGCGGTTTCTTTGACGAGAACTCGGTGAAATATCCCATCGCCCTAGTGCGAGGTGTTGAACCATTGTCTTCGAATCCAGGATAGCCAGCGTCGCGTCGCTGGCGCTTGAATGACGTGGATATATCGACGCCTTCGGTTCGGTTGCGCTTTCTGGTGTTTCGGCGTGGAACTGAGGGGGCAATGAGGTAGGTGTTTAATGGAACCATCTGGCCTGGGGGCGTTGATGGAAGCTCAATTTCGTTTTCCTTTTTCGGAGGGGTTGATGGTTCTGTCATTAGAGTGGGAGTCGACGGCGCCTCACAATGATTATTGCCTGAGAGATTGAAAAGAATAGGCTCAGCCTCGGACAGAGTCAGATCAATCTTGTGCTGGCGCTTGTGGGACGCGGGTGACGATGGAGTGATTAGACCACTTTGTGTTGACGGTTGAAAACTGGTTTTGGAGTCGTTGGCTCCATCGGAAGCTATTGTCGCCAGAACTCGACATCGTATTTCGTCCACAACGCTCCGCATCTTGTTGGCCAGAGTACTATCTGGCGGCAGGATGAAAAGGGCCTGCTCCAGCGTTGCGTGGCACAAGTTGAGCTGGCTCAGCAATCTTGTAGTCTGCTCGGGCCGCGGAAGTTGAGCAAAGGCCTCACGAGCATCGGCCCTGAGTGATGGCCGGTAATACGGGACGGAAGAATTCATCATAGTTGGGCAGTTCACCGATGTAGGTGCCAAGTCAACAAGGTCAGATTGCAGGAAATGAAAGACTTGGCAACCTGATGGTAGTGGTTGAGGGAGGAGAAAGTAAGGCCTTTCAACTTGGGGGGACTCTTTCTCCTAAACCAACAACAAATCGTTTTGGTGGCTAGAGTTACTAAATACCAAGGTTGAGAACAAAGAAGATACACACCATTATTTTGAGCAGGGGATCCTGGACGGATCCAGACCCTTTGTCCATCTTCGTCTGTCCAACTGTCCGCTTCTTGAAGGGAGTGCTGCTTCTACCACGAGGTCAAAAGAACGTACTTTTGTCCATATTCAATAGCTGGAATTGTAGTCGATTGCAGTCCGAGCCACTCAAGCAGTGTTACCCTCACCGCTACTTTGGTAGCGTGGCCCGGCCGCGTATATGTTGGCTGGCTGTGCAGCTACTAGGAGAAGCGATATGATAACTCACATCTTCTATCACTGGACTCACGCAAGCGCCTCATACAACAGCTTCGGTCACGCGCTTCTCATGGACCACTGCCGCCTGACGCAATTACTGGGAGGCGTGTGCTGAATTAGGTCTAGATACTGCCAGGTATCTGTCAGTACGACCCAGCCTGCCATATTTATCGACAAATTACATGCCTCAGAAAGTGCAGTAGTGTGGCCGATGGTTCTCAAGCCTTCTAGGGATTGCCTTCTAACAGTTTGACCTCGTGACCTCTAGCAGAATTCGTTTCAGTCAGTTCTCCGTGCTGCGGCTGACCTCATGTTTATGAAGGTTGATCGTATCATTACCCAGACCTCAGCAAGTTTCCCTACTCTCCCTTTAGAATCGCGCAGACGAGCGACTGGACTCCGCGCTTATCAGTGTCGAATCGTCTCGCAATCAGCTTCAAAACCACAGGTAATAATGTTCTTGGGCATTGCTCGGGTGGAGACATGATCGACAAACTTACCCTCTCAGCCCGCGCGGCTGAGGACTTGAACATGTTGTGCATCTGGGTCGTACTCTTCTACTTGGACTTTTCGCTCAAGTTATCGAGGACGCTAGAAAAAGCATTCCAACTGGGTCGGCAGACTGAGATAGCAGCAGTAGTAGACTAATCGTGTGAGATCGGTCTTATTACCTTGAGAAAAGTGAGCATGTATGTTTCAAGCTTCTTCAAATCCAAAAAAGTTATCTAATAATCTTCACGTATCAACCAGAGAACGTCCTCCGCCACAATTACACCCACCCTGGTCTCTTCCACCTCGTCTGATAGAATTGAAAGGTCGATAGTGAGCCCTGACCTTTCATGAATGACTTTGCCTGGAGCGAGTCTTTTGTTTTCAATCATGGCAGCTTTCTGCAGGTGTGCTGCAGTTGACCCCTTTTCTACAGTATGTAGCATCATACTACAGCTTCAATGCACTCGAAAGGATAGAGTCGGCGGCATTTTCTCGCATTGCTAACCTATGTCGCTGTTGCTGTTGAGGGACCTAGATCTACCACGGATTCTTATTTTCACGACACTCGGAATGACACTCGGTGCAAATAATTCATAACTTGCACGAGTTTAAACAAAGAAGGTAGCTGAGTGACCAGCCTGACATGGCCCTATCCTGGTGTTTGATGAATCATTCTCAATACTCAGCTTGGGTTTATTACGCCACCACCGCACAAACACCAACGCGGAAAGAAACATGAAGGTATTCATCATTAGGGCCAGTATCAGTGAGTTACTATGTACTATTGACTGGATCAGGTACATATATAGAAATGTCTTGTTCAGAATGTAGGGAGGGGTGAAAGTTGTTGAGACCTTGGGTAATGTATGGATGTAAGTATACTAATGCAATCTTATTTCTCTGACCTAGTAAACCACGAATCTCACGCCGCGTGTAGATGTAAAGTCAGCATCATCGCTCGTCCTGCCTACTATGGGGTGTTATCACACAACGTCAAAGGGCAGGGATACGTGCCACCCCACTCTTTCATACCAAGCGCAAGGAGTTACAATAAGTATCTATTAAAGACAGAGCTGCGCTAGGGAATTTTCTCAGACTTTCAGATAGGTATGATCTCTACATGGGGGACCTTCATGGGACTCTCAGGTTCAGCTTCAGATTGTAGTCAGTGAATCTCAGCCACACAATCGCAGATGGTATATTTTGGGGTATAAAATGTTGAAACAGTAGCAACAGTAGTAACAACAGCAATAGTAGGAACAGTTGGAAGAGCATAAGGACGAGAAAGAGGTCATAGTCAACGAGGGCGCACAAAGGGGATAGCCTCTTACAACAAATGATGTTGTTGAGACATGGTAATCCCAAGACCGACGCTTCGAGTCTTAACAAAGAGTATGCAGTATAAATAAATTAGCTAGCAATTAGAAATACGATCCTCTAAAGACGACGCATCCGTAATCGAACAGTAAAATGATGCGACAGCCGCAATCATATTCATTGTGCCACAACAAAGTCACGGAATGGCCAGTTGGAGGCAACAATAAGAACTGTAGTTGATAGATGACACTCTTGATCTAGAGCACGCTATGTAACAGTTCTTGAAAGAGTGAGGGTTGAAGTCTTTCCCAACCCGCCTAGACTCCTCACGTATTAGATGTAGCCGGACTGTCCGCCCGCGTTATCTTTTGAATTGCAAGTTCTTCAAGGTCCGTCCTTAGTAAACTAACGACCCAAGTTAAGCATGATACCATTAATACTTGCTCGAAAAGTCCCAGAGGGGGAGGGAGTGGGCAGTAGCAAGCAGTAGGTAAGGTATTTCCCGATGTAAAAGCCGCATCAGGTTCTACACAATACGAGATTTCCCGGTCCCGTCTTCGCGCCCCGACAAATATTAGTACCTGCTTAGGTCACGTACACGCATGTCGCCAGTATAAGTTCTTCATCAAGCCGGTAGCAGCGCAGCATAACCGCGATCAACTACCAATAGTTCAGGGCGAACTCGGACACTAGTCATAAGCCAATTGAGCAGAACTAGTCTAAATTTGTATTTCCATAAGAACCTAAGTAGAGTCAACACTCAACCAAGGCTCGACGAGCTCATTTGCTGACAAGTCGATCTCATCGTCTCCCAACCCTTTGTTGATGCCCTGAATGCAGCTCTCCTGTTCCTTAAGGAACTGGCTCGCCGAGACCTGACCGCTCGAAGCTGGCTGACCGATAGTGTACAGCTGTATCCTTCTGTAATAGAAAACGCACAACTCAGAGGCGTTGGTAGAGGAGTATACCGTGTGTCGCATTTTTGACTACTGGCTGACTGTGCCTTGGGATGCGGGAAACCTACCACAGTTAGCAAGTAAGAGATAGACCCCTATAAATACTGCTCATCTTTCATATGAACGTCAAGAGCCTGCTGTAGATTCAAATTCTCATAGAGCTAAACGAGTCTGAGAATGTAAAGAGAAATTCACTGGTGCGTCTTGACAGCCATGAAATACTTACTGATCTGACTTGACATAGAATCCTTGTCAGCCTTGACAGAGAGGAGATCGATCTCACGATAGAACAAGATAGCCAAGCTCAGCAAATCCGAAATAGATGGATGACTGTGTCTTGATAGTGCGTCTACTGACTACAAGAAAACCTTGACTGCGACTGGCTCATAAGAACAACACGTGGATTTGCAGAGCTCCATCTGATTGATGATATCATTCAGATTCAATGTAAACCGTATTACTAGAGTACCAAGCCCCAAAATCAGTGACCTAATCGTTCTGCAGAGGTTCAACAGAGTATTTCAAGGAAGGGACCAACGGAATCCAAACGCTACCAAAATCAGGAGCTCACAAGACTCAAAACCTGCCTTTGCGACGTTCAATCTTTAGCGGGTAAGTTTCCGCCGCAGCCTTCTGTCCTACTTTTCTAAGGCCAAAGCACTGCAGGAGACAATATAACCTGATGTCGCAGAGGTAACATTTATTACTTGCTGAAACTATTGGTGCATGGAAATCTATGCTACGGCTAAGACAATATCTGGTGCTATCTCATATCGCGCCCTCCCTCCTCAGAGAGCATCCAACTCGGCAGGGCTTTTTCCGGAATCTGTTCTCACTGTGCTACCAATCTAGAAACTCACATAGGAGAGCATATTTGCAAGTCCACGAGGAGATGGCGTTGCGGATGGAGAACAAAGGTCTCACAGTTGTTTCCCCATCGCTCGCCCTTTCCATATCCTGAGGTCATATTGTTCTTCTCCAATCCATCCTGATGTGCGGTACTCCGGTTAACGCGACTAACGGGAACCTTGAAGCTGCAACAAACTCATTGCCAAAATACTCATCGAGGGAGGGGCCGCTCACATGTTGCGTAGCAGATGTCAAGCACTTCACATTACAGCTTCGGTCAGCCCAGAAAAGCTGGTTATCTCCTGTGAGCAAAACTCTGGCTGATGTCATCCAAGACAAGTATCACAAGACCGCCCTTTTCTACGCCGTAAAGCCGCTAAAGGTAGCTTGGCGGAAGGTGATTCCCTGTCTCTTTGGCCTTGGCTTTGATGTTCACGACTGAGGTTAATGCCCCATGTTATCTCAGCGAAACTACAAAGCAATTACAGTCCTTTGAGTTCAAACCCCGCGGAAATGGATGAATGACAAATAATATAAGCATCGATCCAGATTGTCAAAAACAGAAAGCCTTGAGCAATATGCGGATATCAAAGCCGCTGTAACTGTCATTAGAGAGGCTACCAAAGTGTTTGCAAAAGAGAAATTGCACGAGGTACCTGCGGAGCATCCTTACGTGCTCGGCTGCTTAAAGGTTCGTAGAGGCATTAGCCATGAGATCCGTCAGTCACATAACTTGGTACAACCTCTCCGCAAGCTGCTTGTAAATTTTGTCAAGGGCGGGTTCTCCTTAGACGAACTCTCACTTACGGTACTCTTGGACAACATTGTACGGGCGGGCCAAGCGAGGCCACGGGTAGGTAGAAACTCAGATATCCGCGACAAATAATGCATTTCGTCGCCGTGAAGAACACGGCAAGGGTGGCCAATATCAAGCGGGAAAAGGGGCAAGTCAGACTCTAGAGGCAAGAAAGAGGGATAAAGGAGAAAACTACAGCAGGCATGAACTAAGTTCAAGATCGCAAGGAGACTAACAACTGAGTACAATTAGTGATGCAGAAATGCAAGACGCAGCGCGTAGAGGCATACCGCCTCTGCGGTTGCCAACCGATATTTCAGTGATGGCCTCATATTCCATGACAAAGAGAACGACTGCGGGAAAATTTACCCATAGGTCAGATGATCCAATTGGCAGCGGTAAACGGGCTTGATATACCCCTTGAGACCTTGATGAGGAGGCATCAGAAGTCGATAGACCTCTTAAAGAACCCCTCACAACGATCAGGAGATCAGGAGATCAGGAGATCAGGAGCAAGGAACGAGGTGGTCAAGCCAGCGAAGACTTTCGTATCGTTGTCTCCAAGAAATAGAATACGGATCACGGTTGCCATTATCACAGTCTTGTCCTATATTTCGATGGCGAAGAGCACCTATGGTTGAACCAGATAATGTCTTAGGGGATACTGTGTTCTCAAGCTCCAAGTATCCAAGTCTGGCTGACGAACATTGCCAACTCTTTACTAAGGAATTTGAGTTGGGAAAGCCGCTTGCTCTTCCCTACGTTTTGAAGTGCTCAGTATGGGCTGTGAGGGGGCCAAACTGAGCCAGCCTCTTTTCTTCATGCTACAACACGTCACTGGACAATGAAAGACACCATCCTGGGGACTGAATCCAAAAGCAGTACGGCATCGGCGGCGAAGCTGAGTTGGCTTTTCTAAGAATAACATTAGTTATGTGTGTGGTCTTCACAAGACGGCAGATTTGCACTGAATCAAACCCGTACAGCTGTGTATTCACTAATTCATAGCATTGCAAAGAACTCCAAGCTAGGTACATTCATCAAGTCTGGCACTGCGAACCCAAGTCATGGGATGGGAAACTTGGCGTAGAACCTCGCTCATTGTGCCGACTCCCAAAGATCCCGGTGTCTAGCGACAGTGCGCTTGGATAAGTATATAAACCAGCGAAGAGGACAACGCTGGTTCTGATTTGAGATCGGACTCAAATGGCACCCAGGGTGTGTTTCCCATCCCTGGTTGTAAAGCGAATTTATCAACCTTATATTTCTTATTGTCTGCTCATCGAATGTGCTCATGTTGTAAAAGCTTCCAACTGTTGATGCTTTCCTATGTCTGACTCTTCCAAGAGAATGTCTACTGTCGCGGCACAAGAGGGGTCCGCTTTGAAGACTACATTTCAGGCTTCCCCCACTCATCTCTATGCGGTCTGTCGAGCCAATCTTTCGCTTTTGAGAATCCGGGACGAGAAGAGGTACGGACATACCGGCGACGTAGGATTCTCGGACGAGAGATCCTTTGGAGAACGCTGGCGACAAAGCGACTTCAGTCACTGAGGAACTCTGAGCGTGGGGGACCGAGAAGAATGTCACCTTTGACAACAATAAGACGAAGATCATCTAAATCAGACGGTCAAGGTCTTTCTGTACGTCTGGAAGATCACGCCTCATACAGAAGGGCCTTTCCCCGGCTATGACGTCCAGCACCGGGGACAAGAACAAGGATGTGGGGATTTTCCTGACATGGAAATTCGAGCTACCCTATACCTACTGACGCATTTCGGTGTTTCTCGTCATCTCCCATTCTCATTTTAATCGCTACGCAAGCTTACAAAACCGCTTATGTGACAGTAATCAACGAACTAAAAATCTTCAAGAGTATCGATGAATCAAACAGAGGGCTAGAGCTTCTGAGTGTGTATAAATTGATGAATCCGCTTAAAGTCTTGGCTAGTTTTCTGCTGCAAGGGTCCCGTTTTCGATATCCCTCGTGATTTGATTCCTGACGATAGTCAAGATCCAATGCAGTTTCCTATTGCGCAGGTGAACCTGGATTTCGTTTGGGATGTTGGAGACTGATGACTAGATTTTTTTTCTCTGTCAAGATTGAATGAGTAATACCACGACCCGCTATTGCCAGGGAGTCCCAAAGATCTTGGGACTCATTCATCCTTCTCGGCAAAGTCTCCATTGCTGTACCGAATGCACAATCCCATTACACGTACGGTGTTACGTGCTGTTGATGTGCGTGGTAAGAGACGAGCGAGAAACTGGAACGCAAACAACTTTGTGTATGTGTGCATGTCATTAAATATGCTCAAACGATGACCATGTTCCAACCCTTTTCCGTGTCGAGGAAGATCAATGGTAATGCTCATACTTTATCGTTGTTGGTAGTATTGAGGTCA
Organism: Neonectria neomacrospora; assembly: GCA_917563905.1. Classification (NCBI taxonomy): domain Eukaryota; kingdom Fungi; phylum Ascomycota; class Sordariomycetes; order Hypocreales; family Nectriaceae; genus Neonectria; species Neonectria neomacrospora. The sequence goes on along the minus strand of OU830649.1, from coordinate 95,743 downwards.
ACCGGCTGAGGGCATGCCACGATTTCTGTTGCATAAAGTATCAAGGTGATGATCAGTCATGAACTCCATTCCGCCATACACGCCTGACTACCCAGCACCCTCCCCTATCTGGATGTCCAAAATATCAGCCTGAAAGGCGGGCCAGTACTTGATCCGCACCCACTGAAGCAGCTTCAGCAACGCCATCGACAGCTTGTAGATGCCAGGGATCGTCTCTGTACTGCCTAGTGGCACGCGCTCAAACGTCCGGGCCTTTCCGTTGGCGTCCCGAACCGTTGCCACAAAGTACCAGTCGTGCTTGATGACAATGATGCCGGGAAGAAACTCGATCCTAGATGAGACAAGGCGGCGTTCCCAAAAGAGACTCCGCCACTGCGACGAGTGCCACGTAGCCATCTGCAGCAGTGCGGTTTCATAAGACTGCTCCGGGCCCTTGGTCTCGATGGAGATGGCAATCGGGTACTTGGTCAAGTCACCCCAATCTGTATGGTTGATGGACATGGATGGACGGTTGATACAGAGCGACCGGATGGCATGGTACTGCGGAGAGGCTGCTTCAGGCTGGAGACAGATGCAAAAGTCGACCATCTTGCTTGGCGCGTTCTCTGGTTGGTACGGGGGTACGATTCGGGCCGTCAGACTGCGTTGGGGTCAGCAAGCACCGCCCGAGCTACGGCTTCGAGGAAGCAATACATACCAACATCGATAGTCCAGTAGGTCGTCACTGCTGGAGCTATCTCTCATGGCCCACTCCAACATCTGCGAGTGCACGTCGTTGTTCCAAGACGACTCTCCGAGGTTTTCTTGGAAACACCTCTTTGCCAGACGAAATATCTTGCGGACCGTTCGGATATCGGGTAGCTGTGATGTTTCGAACTCTGGGCTGTCTCCAAACATCCACTCTCGGACACGTTCGCCGGCGAGCTGGAAATGAGGTTAGCGAGAAGCACGGCGTCGGACGGGGGCGGGGACGGGGACTCGGTGGATAACGTACATCGTCTTGTAGACCCTTGGGAAAGACGCCGAAACTTTCATCAATCTTCCACAAGCTCTGCGTCAGGTTACCCAGCAACATCGGCAGTTCGTCGTCCTCGATGCTCGCTCTGGAGAAGCCCGTTTCCCGTAGGCTGGCGTTGTGGAGCTGCTTTGTTGGAGACGAGTGGCGGGAAATCTTGGAAGCTTTGGAAGAAGAAGCCCTCGACGAGGAAGGGGTTTGGGAACCTGTTTCGGCGTCGCTGAGGGCGATGGCTGCAGCCGAACGGCGAAGGGGGCGAGGGGTAACATCTGTCATTTGAGGAGGGGCGAAGTCGCTTTCTTGTCGTTGACGGTCATCTGGTTCGTTATCGTCGTCGTTGTAGTCATCTGGATCTCGGGGGTGCTTGGGAGGCATGGACGGCAAGGAGGAGTCGCCGTTGGGGCCCGATCTTGTCGTGGGCCGAGACGTCAGGGAAGATGCGGATGCCGTGGGCGTCGGGAGACGTGATCTGGTCCGTTCCGGGTTGAGACGGGTGCCTCTGGTCTTTGAATGGCGACAGTTGCAAGCGTGTTCTTTGTCGAGTCGCCGTCGTTTGCGCGGTTGGAGCGAGGAGGGCGATGGTTGTTCGAAATGGGCCGGAGCAACAGACTCAAGCCATTCCAAGATGTCGTTGTCGCTGCCCATGGTTTGGCGGCAGGTGCGTCGGCTCTGGGCGTAGACGAGGGACAAAAGAGGGTTGATATATATTGTCCCCGAAGCCCAGTGGCTAGTTGATCGCGAGCATTGATTGGTGGCTGATTGGCGATTGGGCTCCCACGATGGTTGACTGTGTTGTGATGACGCTTTGCTGAGCTCGCGTCACTGGGGAAACGCTCTGAGAGACAGAGAGTGGGTCCGCGACGGCTAAAGGAGGGGCTTGGTTTTGAGTGGCTCCCTCCTGTGCACATGACCCCGCGCAACTCTAGCGCAACCACCCACCACCAACTTTATTTATCCATCGCACCATTTGCTTGTGCCTCACTCACTTCACTCTGCTATTGTCGTCGCAAACCTCGATGTTTCTTTGCCTTTTGAAGCGCTTGCTTGTGCTTTCCGAAGAGCTATGAATCCCTCTTTACTATTATGCTTATGCTTAACGCTGGATCCATAGTTCTTTCATAGAATTATATATTATTTTTATCCTTTATAAAGTTTCTCTCTTTCTATTATAATAATAGAGAATATTTAATGAATAATATCTTATATTTACATTAAGAATTATAATCAAGTAAGATTTAAGATAAGTATTACTATTATTATTAAATAAATATTAATATTTTAATATTAATTTATTTTTTAATATAATTTAGAATAAGATACTTAGATTATAGAACTAGAATTCTATTAAAAGCTTAATTGATTTTATATTCTGATAAATATATGAATAATTTTGTAAATATAAAAAGTAAAAGCTTATAGAAGAAATTAAAAGTAAACAAAAATAAACTATATATATTAAAAGACACCAGTCCCGCAAGTGATCCCCGGATGACATGAAGGGTGGCTCCCAAACCGCCACACACTCCGCGGGCAGCGCTGACGTAGACGATGTCCTGGCTCGGCAGCATGATGCGGAAATTCACTTTCCCTTCAAGACTAAGACATAGCCATGGATGTGCCTCGGATCCTTGTTGAAGTCAGTTTTGCAACAGGCCTTGTGGAACTGGGACATCTTGCCGCCTCCAACTATACTCTCAACTATCTGCAGAGTATGTCGCTCCACCTCGTGTGCAGCTTCTTATATAAGTACACTACGGACCCGGACTCGGCCGGCTAGTATCTCCAGTATACCAGCGGGGATTGTCGTTGCCCAGAAGGAAATTTTCGCGGTGAGAGGTCAATCACGCCTTCTTCAGATCGCCGGCACACCAGGGAGTACCACAGCCAGATCGGTAGGACGATGATCCTCTCGGCCCATGGCCTAGATACCCGCCGCTCTTCCAAGATATAGCCTTCGCTATTCCAAGAAGCTAAGAAATGGGCTTGGAAGCAGATACTCATCCTTATGATCGACGAGATCAGCATGCTTGGGGGAGTCACTCTGTACGTCAGCAGTCACCTCTAGTCTCTCCACAATTGCCCTGAAAGGACAGCTGGCGGCATCCCTGTTGTTCTTCAAATAAGGAATTTTCATCAGTTTGCCTCGGTGCATAAGGCAAGCCTCTTCGTGAGCAAAACAATGGAATGGATCCCTCCCTCGCCCCCGTCAGCTAAGCAACCATTTCTCACTACCAGGGCTGTACGCTTTGGCACATTTTTTAAAAGCATTGGCCTTCTTGGAGAACAAATCCGTGCATGGGATGATCCACAGCTGGGCGCTCTTCTCGACAGAGTTTGGGCCGGCCTACAGTGACAGAGCAACCTGCTTAACACAAAGCTGGTTGACCGCATCCGGATCACCGTCTTCGTCTCGACCTACAGCTGGCGAAGGAGCACCCTATCCCATTGAACAAGGAGACGATTCCAAATACATGGTCTGTGGAATCTTCTACTATGCCTAGGGGATGCCCGTAGTTGTGAACAAGAACATGTCACCAGTTTGAAGATTTTAAATGGAGGGGAGTTTACACTATCGACGTCATTCCCGATTACAAATACGTAGGATACCATCTTGTGTTCAACGTTACTATTCACTTTACCCTCTTCATGTTATACTCTTATGGTTGAGAGACACGAAAAGCTTAGCTATCCTGACCCTCCTGGCGGGAATCGTACTTGCCCGGTCAATCTTGTAAACCCAGAAAGACCCTTTTTACAATCACGAACAATACAAAATCACTATCGCAGTGCGGCGTCCATGAACCTGGCTTAGATTTCAAACTGGGAGGGTTCACGTAGAGCCAACGACTTGGAGCAGCTTTATACGCACCCTCAGGGAACATCAGTCTCCCCCCCACCCTTTCAAACGACCAAACCTCCGAACTTGGCCTTAATAAGGTACTCACCAAGGGCGACCTTGAGCAAAGCCAAGCTATGTATGTATATCAAAAACCCTGCCTTGTATTTCATGGACTGATCAATAAAGCTTTAACTCTCTCCCGGACGACTCAGAGTCTCAGACTTCATTCATTATGTTCCTGAACACAAGCTTCACGGCCTTATTGCACCTCAGGTTTTGATCCAGGGTGGACATCGGAGACAGAGCGAAGGAGTACCTGGTCTGATTCTACTGTTATTTTAAGAGCCTACTCGGGCGTTTCATGAAGCCCCATAGACGTACCAGCGCGTGACACTAGTGGGATGCTTTAACAGGTGAGCGCTTAGGTCTCGAGACATCCAAATCATCATAAACGCCATCTTGTCGTCAACAGATTCCGTGAGGCGCAGCCCGAAGATGGTGATCTCGTGATAGTAGCAACCGCACCCTTGATGGATTCTCTGCCATGCTTCCCCAATGCCACAAAGGTCGCCTTATTAATATCATGAACGTGTCCTGCGTGTAGCGGTGCTGTATGGGTCAGTTATCATAGACAAATGAGAGGATTATGAATCGCAGGAACACATACGTAGAGGATTGTTGGCCACACTCAGGTCCTTTGTCTTGCTAGAAGTTCCTATTCTTGCACGATCAGTGTTGCTGTATGAGTGACTTGATCTGAATTTATCTCACCGCCACCAAGCGTTTGATGCGTTTTAGGTCTTCTTACTTGGTGCGCGTCTGTGTGAGGGTCATCCGTTACAACTTCTTCTATTTAACGGCTGGCTCTATCAAGGGCGCGGTTGCCGCTATCACGAGATCAAAGCCACACGGTTTCTTTCCACAATTCAAGCATTCTTGTAAGCCCAATACTTCCACGGTTGCTTAAGAGAATCGTTGATAATTTAGGCCGTTGTGGCCACTTTACTCGCCGGTAAAATTGACCAAGTGTAGGCAGAGTACTAGCATTAGGATTGGATAAAAGTCCAACGGAAAGTAATCAAACGACCCTGGCTTAACCGACGGCTGAGTGCTCCTCTGTGTGCATTCCATTCGCGTCATTACAAGTTCAATTCTACACTGTTAGCTGCTCACTAACTATCTCATTCTCATTTACATCCCCAGTGTGCTGTATACAGTAGAGTCAGGTTGCCACTGTTGAGTGTACAGGTCGGTTTCCTTTTTCCGGAGTAGTCTCCCACGAGAGACGGTTGTCGACTGAAATCTTGAGGTGCGAAAACTCCCATGTCAAGTGTGCGGTTTTCGCCCAGAAGATAAATAGATGTTTGGCCGCTAAACGACATGCTGCTCCCTTCGAGTTCATGGTGCTTCAGCGCGATTGCTAATACTTAGGAAGGCTATATTTCGCGGCTTCAGGGTAGATGGATCTGGACTACGCACAAATTCCTTTAATTTTCCTGCACCCTCAAAGTCTCTCATTGTTACTTTCTGGAAACAACAATCTTCGGAAGCCATATAAGGCCCCACGATTGCATCAGCTCACAACAAGTCTCATACGAGCAAAGCATGCGAAGCTATGTTGAGAGAATGAGGACGAAGAATGTGTTTATCTGCTGATGCCTTCTTGCTGATAAAGGTGTCTGCAGAATTTTCCTGCGTTTCCATTGCATTATATCAGACTAGCTGACCCTGCCTTATCGGTTCATCATGCACTATTTACTTGCAACTTCTTCTTCTGTCTAGCGGTTGGCTCCATCAAGGGTGCGGTTGCTACCATCACGAGTTCAAAAAAAACACGGTTCTTTACTTGTAATATGTTAAAGAACGTGCCATTCCATGGTTATAGAGCCAATGTTTTATCTCACTGGCTCTTATGGTGAATAGGAGATAGATTCAAGCCTTAACCAGCTCGCTGACTGTAATAATTATATGAACCAGAGGATGGATAGTGGAACAGATTAGCACGTCGCCGATTCCGAGTTGCGCCTCAGTGATGGCGACACTTAATATTGCTTTAAAGAGAATAATTCAATGGAGTTATTAGCGACTGTATGTAGGTCCTTGGATGGACGGTATATATCGCGTCTCTTATGCTAGGGGAGATGGATGAATGAAAAGCGTTCATCGTGCGTCATCGTTCCATCGCCCCTTCTAAGTGATGAAATCTTGTCGCCAGCCTTATCACTTTCAGGCTCAAAGTACCTAGCTACGTGTTAGAGGTTCGATTTCTCTGTAAGAGAGTAATTATAGTGTCTTCTGCCTTTTGATCGCATTGTGGTACCCCTTAGCTGCCTCCTTAACTTTTCTCTCAATCATTAAGCCTTTAACCTTTTCGATGTCACGCCCTCGCTCTTTTTATTCTTATAGAACATGTAAGATCTTTGAAGTCGGACAAGATCTGCTGTTCGCCATCTCTCTGCGTATTAGGACGGCTTTCCTCACGGGACTAGCTGGATTGCGTCAAGGACTACCCCCATCAATCTACCCATTTGCCTAAACTCCGCCGCCCCATGGAAGTGCTGCGAGCTTATTCTGCATCCTCCCATTAATCGCAATCCGCGGTGCGTTGTCGAAAAGCAGACTTGCATTGGCCATTGTCTTAGGTGATAAGGGTCGAGCTCTGTCCAGATTACACAGTACAGCTCATTTATTAGATCTTATCTAAACACAATAAAACCCTTTGCCCTTATGTTACTAACTGACTCAGAGTTGAGGATCAATGTGATCTACATCGCTATCTGTATCCCTACATCTCAACCTAGTCAGTATGCCTGGGAATAATAACTGCTTTCCGCCTTACTTTAGGTTGTTAACTGCCTGTACGTTAGGAAGCTAACCTGCCTTAAACATCTCTATTGCCTTATCAAAAACTTTAGAAGACTTATAAATCTTAAATGAGTACTAATTTTATACCTTATGTAGTTCTTGATTTATTGGATACTAAAAGCAGCAGTTTTCAATGAGTTATTTATTCAGTTTTTAAGATAGCTATTAAAAGTAAGTAAGTAATTACTAAACTATTTCTTTTTATTTATTAATATTTAAAAGGCTTTTTATTATAGCTTAAGTTTAATTAAGTAGTTAGAACTAATAGAATTATAATATACTTACTTTTTCCTACTAAATCATAATAAACTAAAATATATATATTAAATATATTCTATTTAATACTATTTAATACTTAAGTATATATATATTAAATAAGCTTTATTTAATATAACTTAATATTATTTAACTATACTAAATACTTAATATATATATATTCCCTTAATATTTAAATAAAAGCTTTAAGCTCTTTAACTATTAATATACTTAATTATATAAAACTACCTTTTATATATTATTAAACTATAATTTATATTATTTATTATAATACTTTAATCTATTTAATTATATACTTTATACTTAAATTTACTTTATACTCTTAAGATAAACTTAACTATTATATATTAATAGCTTTTATTTAGTATATTATTATATTAACTTAAGTAATACTTTATTATTAAGATAATATATTTACTTTATACTTAATTATTACATTAACTATTAAAGGTAATTTACTATTAGCTTATACTATATTACTTAATATTATTAAAATAATTATTAAAATACTTTAACTATATATAATAATATAAAACCTTTAAGTATAAGTTAATATAATTAACTTTAGCTTTATAATTATAATAGCTTTAAGAGAAATTAAAGACTTAGAGAAAGTATTAAACTTTTACTCTTTAAACTATTTAATAAAAACTTAAAAGATATTATACTCTTTCTTATATAAATAAAAGTATACTTTTAATTCTTTTTAATTATGCTTATTATAAGAGAAATATAAGTATTATTTATAAATAAATACTTTAAAAGTAATATTATAATTTAGTTTAAATCTATTATAAGAGATTTCTTAGAAAATAAAAAGAATAATTATAATTAAGTTATAATTAATATTTTTAATAATTAAAATAACTTTAAAATAAGATTTAAAGATAATTTTAGAATAATTAATAAAAAATAATAAACTATTAATAAGATTTATAAGATTAAATAAACTAAATTTTTTATTATTTATATTATTATATTTAGATAAATTATTATATACTTTAAATAGAATAATAATATTCTTATAGAAATCTTTTATAGAAAACTTAAGATTAAAGTTAAGAATAAACATTATAAAGCTAATTAATTTAATAATTTTATAAACTATATTATTATAATTATAAGAATTAATAAATAAAAGTATAAAAAATATAAGAAAAAAATAATATTTAAAGGAAAAGGGAAAAGTATTAATTATAATCTTTACTATTCAAAATAAAATAATAATTATAATAATTTCTAATAAAAGAAAGAAAGGAATAATATTTTCTATAGAATTAATTTTAAACCTATAAAGTTAAGTACTATTTAAAAGGATTATTCTATTATAATATATTAAAACTATTTAAAAAAAGAATATTTTAAGTTTTAGTATAAAAAACTAAAAACTAATTAAATATATAAACTAATATTAATAAATAAATATATTTAATTTATTAATTATTAATATATTAATAACCTTTATAAAAAAACTCTTAAAGTAATTTATAATTAAATATTAATAAGATATATACTATTAAACTATTATAAGACTATTATATAATTAAACCTTAATATTTATTAATTATATTATTAATTAACCTAATAAATATAAATAAACTTTATAACTAAAGTATAATTATAATTATAGAAGTTTATTAAACTAAGCCCTATTTAAAGGATATTTAACTAAAGTAATACTTTAAGTACTTTTACTTTAAATATATTATATAATATTATTAAGAATAAGCTAAGTATAACTACTATAGAAGGTTTTATTACCTAAGGGATATAGTCTATTCTACCTTAATAAGTAAGATTCCCTTAATATATAGTAACTATAATAGGTCTTACTTAGTATAATCTTATATTTATTATATAGTATAAAAGGAGTAAGTATAAGTAAGAAATACCTATTTAAAGAGCTTATTTAAGTTTAATATTTTAAATAAATAGTATAAATATATAGTATACTTACTATAGGATATAGATATACTAATACTAATATTAATTACTATTATACTAAATCTTTTAGCCTATAAAGAACCTAAATAGCTATTAAAGTAGCCTTAGATTAAGCTAAACTTAAGTTTAACTTTAATAGTATTTAAGTTTATTAACTAAATAAGAGAGCTTATATTAGTAAAAGTTAAAGAAAGTATACTAAGTATACTAAATAGTAAGAAAGATAATATTTAAGAAGATAAAGAGAAAGAATAATAATTAACTTAAACTTATTTTAAGCTTATATAAAGTCTAGTATACTATTTAAGTAAAAGCCTTATAAGAATTTATTAAAAGTAAATATATTATTAACTTTTATTATATAGTAAACTATTTATAATTTATATTACTATAAATATAAACTAAACTTAATCTATTACTTTCTTAAGTATAAGTAATAAAGGGTTTTTATTCTATAGCTTATTATTAGGTTTTTCCCTTTATTTTAAATTAATTTAAGTAACTTAAAAGAAGAATTAAATAGTTATATAATTATAGTAAAGTATTAAAATAAATTAAATATTAATCTTAAAAGAATAAATTATTAAGTTAATTAATAATAAAACTATTATTATAATTTAAAAAAAAGAATCTTATTATTAATTAATAGTTAAAGTAAAGATCTTTAATAAATAGTTTTAGTTAATAATTATAAATCTAAAAAATATAAATAATAATACTTATACTTTATTAAAAGAAAATAATAATTATATTTAATAATTATTTTATTCTAAATAAAAAAAAGAACTATTTATTAATATAAACTATAATATTAAATAAATATAATAATTTAGCCTTAATATTAAAAAGAATAATATTTTAACTTTTATAAATAAATACTTAAGTAATAAAGCTATTAAAACTAAGGAATATAAATTAAACTTAAATAATAGCTTTAATATTACTTAAGAATAATAATAACTTTAAGAATAAGCTTATATTCTATTATTAAATAGAGAACTATAAATAATTAATAACTTATTCTTATTAATAGTTTTAATCCTTTTATAAATAAAACTATAATAGAAAATATATAAAATTGATAAATATAAAGACTAATATTGAAAAATAATTAATAAAATATATTAATAATTAACTTATAAATAAGAAAATACTTATATAAGAGAAACTATTTATATTTAAGTATTACTCTAATAGATTATATAATAAAGTATAAGAATAATAAATACCTTAATAAAAAATAAGTTTTAACTTAAACTCTTAAATATAAAATATTAAAAACTATTTTAAATATTATATTATTATTATAATTATAAAATATATAAAAAAGAAAGAATAAAGAATAATTATTTTTTATTATAATTTAACTAATAATTTATTATAAATTTATACTTATAGAATATTATAATTACTTTTCTAAAAAATATTATAATAAATTATTCAATTTATAAGAATATATTATAAATAAATATAAAATATATATAAAAAGAAAGATTTAAGAATAATATAACTTTTAGAAAATTAACTTAAATATTTCTATTATAAGAATAAAAATATACTTAGTATAATATATAATTATTTATAAAAGAGAAACTTATAAAAATTATAATTAAAAAAGAGATTATATTAAAGTATAAATTTTTAAAATAAGAAATAAAAGCTTTAATTTTATAAATTAAATAAATAAAAATACTAAAGATTTAATATAATATAAAGATATTTAATAATATACTTAAGATATTATTAATATTATATAATATAAATAAGTATAAAACTAATAATATTATTTATAAAAGAGTAATAAATAAATAAATAATAAAAGAAAGAATAATTTTTATTAAAGGCTTTATACATAATAATAATATATATAATAATTGTAATAAAAATAATAAGAAAAATACTTAACTTATAAGTAAGAATATAAAATATATAGCTTATTATATTAATAAATTATAAAGTAAAAGTATTATATATTAGCTTTATAATAATTAATTTATTAAAGCTAATATAAAAAAATAAATAAAATCTTTATATAATATATAATCTTAAAGATAATTTATTTAATTATAATAATAAAGTAATAACTTAAGAGATTAATTATTTAAAGGTTTTTATTAAAAGAATAAATTAAAATATTATATTTAATATTATATTAATAAGGTATTATAAATTTATTCTTAGTTATTTATAGCTAAGTAAATATAATTTATATATTAACTAAAGAATTCATTAAATTTATATTAACCTTAATAAAAGACTTTTTAATAATAATAAAAATAACTTAATAAAAGAATCTTATACTTTAGTTAATTAATTAATAAATAATAAGGATTAATATAAAATAATATAAAATACTTTATTACTTCTAAAGAAAATATAATATAAGTACTAAAAAGATAAAAAATAGTAAATTTCAAAATAATTAAATATTTATATTAATAGTTTATATAAATAAATAAAACCCTTAAAGAATATAAAAAGCTATTTAAAAAAGAAAAACTTAAGAATATATTAATATAATATTATATTTATAAAAAGCTCTTTATAAAAAAACTTAAAATAAGTTTATTTAAATTTAATTAATAAAATTATAAAATTATACTAAAAGATAAAATAATAATTATATTTTATAATATTTTTAACTTTAGAAAATATAATTAAATATACTTAAGGAATATATTAATAGAATATTATAAAAAGAATATATTAAAGTTTTTAAATTATTAATAAATTACTTAATTATATTTATTTCTTAGAAATATAAAAAGCTTTAATTTATTATAGATTATTATAGATTAAATAAGATTATACTTAAGAATTAAACCTTATTATATTTTATTATTAAGTTAAAGAATTAACTTTATAATAAAAAAGTATTTATAGTATTAAATCTTAAAAGAACTTATAGTTTTATTTATATTAAGAAAGAATATAAATAAATAATAGTTTTTAAAATAAAGTTTAAACTTTATAAATACTTTATTATACTTTTTAATCTTATTAATATACCTATAATATTTTAATAAATAATTAATTATATATTATATAAGTAATTTAATATTCTTTTTATTTACTATTTAAATAATATTTTGATCTTTTTTAATATAAAAGAAAAATATAATAAATATATTAATAAAGTATTAAAAGTATTATAAAATAATAATTATTAATTAAACTAAAGAAAAGCTATTTTTATATAAAAAAAGTTAAAGTTTTAAAATATATAATTTTTTATAATTAAATTAAGATAAATTTAAAGAAAATTACTATAATAAGTAAATAATTAATATTAAAAAATATTAAAAAAGTATAATTCTTTTTAAGATTTATAAACTATAATTAAAAATCTATTAAAGGATTTAATAATAATATAATATTATTTATATACTTTATTAAAAAAGATAAAAACTTTAATTAAAATATTCTTCTAAAAAAGGTATTTTAAAAGATTAAAGATCTTATTTTAAATAAGTTAATATTAATAATACTAAATCTTTAATAAAAGATTAAGCTTAAAATAAACTTATTTAACTTTCTATTAAGTATTTAAATTAATTAAAGAAATAATAAAAGAATATATTACTTTATTATTTTCTTCTTTAATAAAATATATAATGTAAAACTTAATTGTTTTATTTATACTAAAGAATTCTTAGCTATTATTAATACTTTTAAAGATTTTTAATATTATTTTCTTAAAAGTTAATATAGAGTAAAAGTCTATATAAACTATAAGAATATTTCTTATATTATTATTATATAAAAACTTAATAAATAATAAGTATAATATATTAAATATCTTTTAGAATTTAATCATATAATTATTTATTAAATAAAATTAAAATATAAATGTATTAATATAATAGTATACTAGTCTTAAATAAGAATATAATATATAAAATAAATAAAATAATAAGAAAACTTACTTTTATTTTAATATTATAAGTAAAAAAGAAATTATAAATATTTATTAAACTATAATATTAAGTTATATAGAAAATATGTAAATATTCTTTATATAAATATTAAAAAATTATATTTAATACTCTATTATAGCTATATAACTATTTAATTCTTCTTCTAAGTTACTTAGATTAATCTAAAATAAAGAGAAAAACCTAATAATAAGTTATAAAATAAAAACCTTTTACTACTTATACCTAAGAGAAAAATAGATTAAGTTTAGTTTATATTTATAATAGTATAAGTTATAAGCAATTTACTTTATAATAAAAGCTAATAATATACTTACTTTTAATAAATCCTTATAAAGCTTTTGCTTAAATAGTATATTAAACTTTATATAAGCCTAAAGTAAGTCTAAGTTAATTATTATTCTTCCTTTTTATCTTCCTAGATATTATTCTTTTTACTACTTAGTATACTTAGTATACTTTCTCTAACTTTTACTAATATAAGCTTTCTTATTTAGTTAATAGACTTAAATACTATTAAGATTAAACTTAGATTTAGCTTAACCTAAGATTACTTTAGTAACTATTTAGGTTTCTTATAGACTAAGAGGTTTAGTATAATAGTAGTTAGTACTAATGTTAATATATTTATATTCTATAGTAAGTATATTATATATCTATATTATTTATTTAGAATATTAAACTTAGATAATCTCTCTAAATAAGTATTTCTTACTTATTCTTACTCCTTTTATACTATATAATAAGCATAGGATTATACTAAGTAAGACTTACTATAGTTACTATATACTAAGGGGATCTTACTTATTAAGGTAGAATAGACTATATCCCTTAGGTAGTAAGACCTTCTATAGTAATTACATTTAGCTTATTCCTAATAGTATTATATAATGTATTTAAAGTAAAAGTACTTAAAGTACTATTTTAGTTAGATATTCTCTAAATAGGGCTTAATCTAATAAACTTCTATAGTTATAATTATGCCTTAGTTATAGAGCTTATTTATATTTATTAGGTTAATTAATAATATAATTAGTAATTATTAAGGTTTAGCTATATAATAGCTTTATAATAGTTTAATAATATTAAAAAGTTAATAAAACCCTTTAATAAGTTAAAATAAGATATTAATTTCCTAAAAGAAAAAAGTTATTTAAAATATTATAATTTAATATAATCTTTTTATAAAAACTAAGATATAATATTATAAACTATATAAAGAACTATAATTAATATTAATTATTAAATAATTATAAAACTTTATTATATAGATTTTATTATAAAATTACTCTTATTAAAGAACCTTATAATAAAAACCTTTTATAATAATATTCTTATTATTATAAATAAACTTATAAAATTTTCTTATTTTATTCTTTATTAAGAATTTATAAATATAAAATAATTTATTTATATCTTCTTATAATATATTATTTATTATATTATAAATAGCCTACTGAATAGGGAAATTAAATGCACTATAAAAGATAGCTAGGATAACTGAGTGTCTTTCAGTAAGATAAGGATTGTAGACAAAGGTTTACAATACTAATTAATAGCTGATTGGATAGAGCTGGGTTTTGTGGATTTAATGTAGTTCTTTGTATCTTGATTGAATAAAAGCTAAAGGTCTAAAGAGCTAGAATAGGCCTAAATATAAGAGGGAATCCCTCTTCTTTTATAGACAATTTCTTCTGGATCCAGCCAATTAAATTGGCTGACAAATAGCTCATTTTAATGTATAACCAATAATGTAATTGATTTATAATCCTTAGACCAATTAAGTTATTACTGCTTTCTTATTAGTTGGTTTAAAACCTAATAGGATTAAGGTTTATCTACTAATATCTAGAATACTTAAACTTAGTAAATTGTAGTAAATAATAATAGCCAATTAAAAAATAAGTAAGTCTCTATATAGTGTCTACATAGTGTTAATAGCATAGTATATAATATATATAGTTAGAATCTTTTAGGATTTATTAGTATTAGTTATAGTTAATAAACTTTAATATTATTAATATATATAAATTACCTTTAAAAATGCTTTTAAATTAAAGAATCTTATTTACTTTTAAATTATAATATATATTAATAAATTACTTAGGATTTAATTATTAACTTATAATTACCTTTAAAGTATAAGTTAATAAATAAATAAAATAAATAAATTAAATTATAAAATAATACCTTTAATATTATATTAACTATAGATAAATAAATTAAGTTAAAAAGTTAATTATTATATAACTAAGCTATAATACTATTAGTAATAAAAATATAAAAACTATATTAATTTATATAAATTTTAAATTTATATTAAATACTTATTATTATAAAAGAAATATATTAAATATTAATCTAAAGATTATTCTAATATTAGAAATATTAAAAAGTTTATATAAAGAAATAAAAACTAAACTTAAATTTATATATAATTAAATAAAGAAATATTATAATTAGAAAAGAATAAAAGAATTATTCTTTTAGAAGAAAGATATAATCTATCTTATAATAAAAAATAAAAAAATAAAAAAATAAAAAAAATAAAATAAGAAATTAAACTATAAGTTTATTAAACTTTATAAAATTATTAAAGTAATATTAGAAAATAACTATTGATTAAACTTATTACTAAAAGTTAAACTTTATTTAATCTTAGATATTTTACTTTTTAAAATAGTAAAGAATATAATTTATATTAAGATTAATAATGAATTAAAGACTAAGATTATAGATTATAAGAAATATACTATAAGAATAATTAAGAATATAAAATATATAAATTATTAAATAAAGTATTTTATTAACTAAAAAGATTATTTTAAGAGTAAAAATATATAAGAATTAATAAAATATCTTATTTATATTTAATACCTTTTAAAAACCTTTTACTAATAATACTAAAATTAAATAAAGTAAAAAAAGCATTTAAGTTAATAATACTTTAGTTAATTATTTTATAGTCCTTTAAAAGTTAAACTTTAAATAAAGCCTTAAAATATACTTTAGAATCTTATTTTTCTACTTTCTTTAATTTATTTAAATTCTTATAACTTTAATAAACTATCTTAATAGCTTTCTTATAAAGATATATTTCTTAATAATATAATTACTATAGATATATAAAAGCTTTAAATAAGTTAACTTTAATTTATTTCTTTTATTCTTTAAATAATCTTTTTCTTAAGATATATAAATAATTAAGAAATTATTAATAAAAAATAAAAGTATATTAAAGGAATAAAAAACCTATAAGCTTATAAAGATATATTATTAAAATTATAATTAATATATCTCTTTTCTATATAAAAATTATATTATAGCTTTCTCTTTATAATAATATAAGAATAATAGTTTACCTTAGAATATATAGAATAATAAAGTATTTTAAAGTTAAATTTTTTAATAGTAATAATAATATTATTATAATAAGTAAATATAACTTTATAGTATAATAGGTTTTTAAAAATATAACTTAATATTATAGTTAATAGTAAAAGGGTTATAAGATTAAGTTAAGGAATATATATAAAAGAACCTTAGTTAAATCTAAGAATAAATTATAAGAATAAGAATTAATAAAAGGAAAATATTATATTATAGCTTAAATCTAATTAAGCAATTAAAATTAATAGAATTATAATATACTTACTTTTTCCTATTAAATTATAATAAACTAATATATATATATTGAATATATTCTATTTAATACTATTTAATACTTAAGTATATATATATTAAATAAACTCTATTTAATATAATTTAATACTATTTAATTATACTAAGTACTTAGTATATATATACTCCTTTAGTACTTAAATAAAAGCCTTAAGCTTTTTATTTATTAATATACTTAATTATATAAAACTATCCTTTATATATTATTAAACTATAATTTATATTACTTACTATAATATCTTAATTTATTTAATTATATACTTTATACTTAAACTTACTTTATACTCTTGAAATAAATTTAATTATTATACTTTTATTAAGTTTTAGAGTAAATATATAAGTTATAACTAAAGCTAATAAAGATAGTATATAATTATTAATATAATAAAAAGTTAAAAAGTCTTTTATATTTTAGAGAGTTATTAAATAGACTGATATAAAAGATAAAGAATATAATTAAGTAGATTTATAAATAAGTAAATATTAAATAGAAATTATTAAGCTAAAGATCTAATATTAACTTTTAATAAGTTAATATTTAAGGGTAAGTAATAAGGCTACTTTAAAAAAAAGTTAAATTTAATATATAATATTATATAAACACTTATATTAAAACTTACTAATCTTTAAATATCCTTTTTATTACTCTCTTCTCTATAATTTATAGTGCCTTATTAAGATAACTAAATATTTCTATATTTATAAAAATACTAATATATTCAAACTATAAGGGAAAACCTTATATTTATTTAATCTTATAATAGTAAAATTATACTCTTAATAGTATAAAACCCTTAATAGAAGTTTAAGAAGATATAATTAGTATTATTCTTATTAGTTCTATAGTATGAATTTCTAAGCTTAATTAATAATAGCTGGTTAAGAATTATAAAAAGTAGCTAAATAGGAATACTAAGAAATAAATAAATAAGTATAAAAGATAAAGAGGGAAGTATTATTATATTAGTATTATTTATTCTATATAAAAGCTTAAAGTATATAACTTATTTTAATTCTATAGTAAAAGTACTTAGGAAAATTTAAAGATTCTTTTAGCTTATAAGAACTTATTTATATAAACTTAGAGATAATACTAACTACTTAATTATAAATAGATTAATACTCCTTAGTTTAACTATATAAGTTTTAATTATACTTTTAATTTAAACTTATTTTATTTTATTTAGATTTAAAAACTTAGCTTTATTTATTTAAAATAGCTATACTTACTTATATATAAGAAAGTTATAAGATAATATACTACTATAGAGTAAAATATAAGGCTATAATAAGATATTAAGAGTTAGCTTTATATTATCTTATTTTAATAGTTAATTAGCCTTATAGTAAATAGATACTTATATATAAGCTTATAAAAGAGTAAGTTAAAGCTAATAATCTCTAAGAGTTATTCCTTTAATAATGCTAAGGTAATACTTATATTAATAGTAAGGATTTAAGTTAATAAAAAAGTAAGAAAGAGAAAATTATAATAGTTAAGTCTATCCTAGGGGTATAGGGTAGGTTTAAGCGTAAGGTATATGATTAAGTAGATTAGAATGTTATAGTGAGCAATGTAGGTTATAGTCTAGTAATAGTAGAATAGGAGATTTAATGTAACTAAGTGTATTAATAGCTAAAGAGCTTAAGGCTCTTATTTAGTGCTAAGTGAATATATATATACTATATCTATTATAATAGATTATAAGGTGCATAGGATTATAGCGATCTATAGATTATAGTAATCTAGGATTATGGGCATAATCCCTAGCAGTACACTCTATGTCTAATAGGATGGAAAAAGTGGGTATATTATGGTTCTATTGGTTGTAACTGCTTAGTCTTAACCTAGGCCATAATATAATATCTCCCCTCTATTAATTCTTATCCTTAAGACTATATAAAGAGGCTAAGCCCCTAAATTTTATTAGTAAGTAGTTTCTATCCTTATCTTTTCTAGCTATAATGCTAATAAGATATTTAGTTGCATAAAAAAGCAGTATTCTCATAAAACCTAGGAAAAATTGTCTCTTATAGTGAACATTAAGTTTAATAGTTCTACTGCTAAAATATTATATACTTATTGTTTTTATAATATAAAGTTATATATAATGTTTAATGAGTTTACTTATTGTAGTAAGTGTGTTTATTAGGGATAAAGTTATAATGGGTTGTATATAGCTTCTTCTTGTAAGGGTATATCTCTGCTTATTTAATATTCTTAGATTAATTTGTTTTTTTAGTGAATAAACTGCTTTCCTAAGAGAAGAAGCTTATAGCTAATAAAGAGAATACTAGTAATGCCCTTCTAGAGATTTATAATTAAATAGTGAAATTATAAGCTAAGATAGCTATAGCTGTTAGGAGGTTATTATAGATTTAGAAAATCCAAAGTAAGGTATTTACTAAGCATAATAAGGCTATACATTATAGTTTATAAGAACTTAAGAAAGAAGATAAATTGCTTAAGGCATTAGATGCTTATAAGTAGTAGGTAGTTTAGGATATTTAGTTTACTAATATTCTAAATAAGTTTAATTAGTTTGCTCTAAGTTTAGGGGATAAATTAATTAATATAAGCCCTTTAATTAACTCTTTATTTCTTACTTTTAGTATTAGTAAAAGTTCTTTAGAAAGCATTATATATAGATAAGGTTTTTTACTAATTCTTATATGTTTTTATTCTTAGGATAGTCTTTCTATTTAATAAGGTATTCTATTTAATGGTTTATATATTATATATTTATAATTATTTCTATAGTATATTCCTTAGGATCTTTAACCTTAGTTTTCAGTTTATTGCTAAATTTAGTGTAAATAGTGTTTTTTACTGTCTTAAGGAGTAAGATATAGAAGACTAAGTAAAGTTTAACTTTTAGTAGTAAGTCTAACTAGTAGTTATTTTCTAATATTTTTTTAATGATTTTGTAAGGTCTAATGAATTTATAGTTCAGTTTCTTATTTTATTATTTTATTTTAATGTTTTTTATTACTAAATAGATTATATTTCCCTTTTAGAAGGATAGTTCCTTAATCCTTTTCCTATTATAGTATTTTTTTATTTAGCTATATATAAATTTAAGTTTGGTTTTTATTTCTTTATATAGGTTTTTTAATTTTTCTAATGTTAAGATAGCTTTTAGGTTAATGATTATTATGTTCTATGTTTAATAGTAGGCATTTAGGGTAAATCTAAAATTTGCATAGGCTAATATAAGCTTTATACTTTTATTAATAGTAGTATTATAGCTTAGTTATATAGTTACTAGCTTTTTAATTTAATCTATTTACTTATGGTTAATATAGTATTAAAGGTACTATTTTAGAATTTAGTTTATTTGTTTTATCTATCTATTAACTTATACTCTAAAGGCTATTATAAGTTAATAGTTTAATCCTAAATAGTCTATTAGTACTTACTAAAATTTAGAAGTAAATAGTATTCCTTAATCCAATAGAATCTCTAAAGGTAGTTTATATATACTGATAATGTATTATATAAAGATATAAGTAAACTGTTCTATATCTATTAATTCCTAGTAAGGGATAAAATAAGAAAATTTTATAAGTCTATTTATAATAATAAGAATACTATTATAGAGGATACTAATTATAGGATCTTTTAATAGGGGTAATTTTATAATAAAGTCTATAGTAATAGAGTCCTATAATTACTTAGTAATTAATAATAGTTATAATTCTCTATATAGCTTATAGTATTATACCTTAGTTTTTATATAAAGTTTACATTAATTAGTAATTAACTAGATTACTGCTTTTATTCTAAGGAATTAGTATATTATTCTAACTTATTTAAGGGTTTTATTAACTCCTTAGTGTTTATATAAAGGATATTTATGTATTTCCTATATGAGTTAATGTTATAGTTCTCTAGGAACTTATATTTATTCTATTTTATTATTCTATAGTAATTTATTATTATATTATTAAATCTAATTATAGAGTTTATTCTATTCTAATATAGTATAAATCCTACCTAGTATTTTCTTTATTATTCTTAAGATATACTTCTATTTAAGGTATTCTTTATTATTAAAGGTAAGGATTTACTTATTTATTTTAGATTACTTAGTATTAAAGTTATATCTTTAGCTAATTATATTAGTATACTTATTTTCTAATCCTTTTTAGTAGATAATTATATAGTTAAATTCTAAGAAATATTTAGTATATTATAATTATTATTTACTAAGTTCTTATATAATAGTAAAGTAAGAGATATTCTTATAGTCTATATAAACCTTTACTTTATATTAGCTTCTAAGGAGGTAGTATTAGAATTCCTTAAAGGCATTAACAATAGTTAAGAATTCTTTATTATAAATAGGATAGTTAAGTTTTACTCTATGCATTTTATAAGAGAAGAAGGCAATAGAATAAAGTATTCTTTTATTATCTCTTTAATTAATCTAAGTACCTTATATAAAGTTTAAGGAGTCTATTTTTAATTTAATTTCTTACTTAGGGTTAAAGGTTACTAAAATAAGTTTACTTATAATAAGGTCTTTAATTTTTTAAAATGCTTTTTCTATAGAGTTATTCTATTTAAAGTTTTTATTTTTCTTAGTAAAGTATATAAGTAGTATAGTATATCTATTAAACCCTTTAATAAATTATTAATAGTAATTTATAAATCTAAGGAAGAATTAAATATTCTTAAGGTTTTTTAGTATTAGTTATTTATTAACTATAGTGATTTTCTTTAGATCTATTCTAATTTAATTATATAAGATTATATATCTAAGGAATTTAACTTCCTTTATATAAAAATAGCTTTTCTCTAGTTTAATTAATAACT
The DNA here is from genome assembly GCA_917563905.1 of Neonectria neomacrospora. NCBI lineage: Eukaryota > Fungi > Ascomycota > Sordariomycetes > Hypocreales > Nectriaceae > Neonectria > Neonectria neomacrospora. The sequence continues at coordinate 74,369 of OU830649.1, read as the reverse complement.
TATTATCTTATAATACTTATAGTACTTTATAGATATATTTATTATATTCTTCTTCTATATTAAAGAAAATTAAAATATTATCTAAGTAGTATATAATAAAAATATTAAGATATTCTTATAATATATAGTTAATTATCTATTAGAATATTATTAGTATATTAGTAAGTCTAAAAGGCATAATAAAATACTTATAAAGTTTAAACTTTATTCTAAAGGCTATTATTTATTTATATTCTTCCTTAATATAAATAAGATTATAAGCTTCTTTAAGATCTAATATTATAAATATCTTTTTACTATAGAGCTTATCCTTAAGCTTAGTAATAAAGGGTAATAGAGTTTAATCTTTAAGTATAATATTATTTAATTTATAATAATCCATAATAAGTTAGAGCTTCTTATTCTTCTTAGGAATAAATATAACTAGGTAGTATACTAATAACTTAGAGATCCTAATATATTCTTTTTATAATATTTTATTAATATATTCTTTAAGTATATTTAATTAGGTTTTATTAAGGTTAAAGATTTTATAGAATATAGTTATTATTCTATCTTTTAGTATAATTTTATAATCCTATTAACTAAATTTAGATAAGCCTATTTTAAGTTCTTCTATAAAGAGTTTTTTATAGATTTAGTACTATACTAATATATTCTTAAGTCTATTTTCTTTAGGGGTTTTCTTATAATCTTTAAGGTTTTTATTTATTTATATAAACTGTTAGTATAAACATCCAATTGTTCTTTAGATCTATTATTTTTTACCTTTTTAGTATTTATATTATATTCCCTTTAGGGGTAGTAAGGTATCTTATATTACCTTATGCTAGTTCTTATTATTAGTTATTTAATTAATTAAGGTATAAGATCTCTCTATTAGGTTATCTTTATTATTACTAAGGAGTTCCTTATTAGAATTAATATAAACTTAGTTAGTTCTTTAGTTAATATATAGATTATATTTACTTAGCTATAGATAATTAAGAATAAGGTTATAATGCCTTATTAGTATAATATTAAGTGTAATATTCTAATTTATTCCTTTAATAAAAACCTTTAAGTAATTAATCTCTTAGGTTATTATTCTATTATTATAGTTAAATAGGTTACCTTTAAGGTTATATACTATATAGAGATCTTATTTATTCCTTTATTTTAGCTTTAGTAAATTAATTATTATAGGGTTAATATATAATGCTTTTACTTTATAATCTATCAATATAATAAGCTATATATTCTATACTCTTACTTATAGCTTAAGTATCTTTTATACTATCTTTATTATAGTTATTATACATATTATTATTATATATAGAGCTTTTTATAGGAGTTATTCTTTCTCTTATTATTTACCTATCTATTACTCTCTTATAGATAGTATTATTAATTTTTTAACTGTTTATATTATACTATACTAGTATAGGTCTTAGTATATTATTAAATATCTTAGTATTATATTTAGTCTTTAGTATTTATATTAGTTTAGTTTATAAAATTAAAGCCTTTATTCCTTATTCTTAGAATATATACCTTAATATAGTTCTTTTCTTAGTAATACTATAAGTATTCTTCTTTATTATAGATTATTATATATACTACTAAGTACTATTATTATAGTCTTAGTATATAGTATTTTTCTATTAGTATTTTTAGGTTTATTTTCTATAAGTTATACTATTCTTAGATCTTTTTTCTTATATGGATTTTATATTCTTTTGTAATATAGTCCTATGGGTTAAATAGTCTATTATAGTATTTATGTAAAAAGTAGTTATTATATTCTTTAAGAATTACAATTTTATTCTTATCTCTTAATTTAGTTTAAGTATACCCTTATATTTCTTCTTTAAGATATAGGTTTATAACTATTATATTATTAGGTTATAGGGGATAGTAGTTATTTTCTATTTTCTTTACTTTATAATCTTTATAGTAATAGTAATAGTATAATACTTAGGATAATTCCTAATGTTCTTTGCTTATAAGTTTAAGTCTAAGATTATCTTTAGGTTATATAAGTATAGATCTTTTACCTTATTATATAATCCTTCTAAGTTATACCTAAATATAGATAATTTCTTCTATTTAAGTATCTTTTTATTTATAGATTAGTTATTAGTATATAGTTTTATCTAATTACTAATATTATTAATTATTTTCTTTAATCTTATGTATTTCTTACTATAGTTTTATTATTAAGGGGATTAGGATTATAGGTAAATTGCTAATTATTTATAGTTCTTAGTCTAGTAATAGAGTATAAGCTTATTTCTAAAGATATTACTATTTTTAAGTAGTATTAAAACTATTGTTAGAATTATTATTAAAGTTAGATTTATATTCCTTAATTCTAATGTTTTTATTACTTAAGTAAGCATTAATAGAGCATATAATATTATTATTATTAATAAGGAGGTTAAGTTATTATACTTGCTTAGTATTATAGCTTATACTAATATAGGGTTCTCCTTCTTATTTAAGGTAGAATTATTAATAGATTTAGTTATTATTTTCTTTATTTAAGGAGTTTTATATACTATCTTTATTATAGTTTAGTTTTAGAGTTATTAGGTAGAGCTATCTATTAGAGATCTCTATTTTAGTATTTATTTAATAATAAGATTCTCCCTTTTAAATTATAGTAATAGTTTTACTATTGGTTAGTCTAATAGTATATTCTTTTAGGATTAGAGTTTAGTTATAGGTTACTCTAAGGGTCTTTTTATAAGGGTTATTAATATACTAATGATTAATAAATTAAATATACTTACCTATTAATACTAACTTATACTTTTAGTTAGTTTTTAGTTTTTTATACTAAGATTTAAAATATCCCTTCTCTAAACAGTTCTAATATATTATATTAAAGTAATCCTTCTAAGTAGTACTTAGCTCTATAAGTCTAGAATTAGTCCTATAAAATATATTTCTATTATGTTTTTGTCTATTATTAGTTAAGTATTTCTTATTCTTTTAGCTATTAAAATTTCCTTTCTTTTTAGTTTATCTCTTAAAGAGTTAATTATTAATAGTAATATAAAGTTTAATATATATATTAAAGGTTTTTAAAGGTTTAAGAATCTTATAGATTTTATCTTTAATTTTATCCTTTAATCTATAGTATAGTCTATTAATCTAGTTTTTATTACTTTAGTTAAGTTTAGTAATAAGGTACTAATAGTTAAATATATATTTAAATATAGCTTTAGTTTATTTTAGCCTTTAGATAGTTTAAAGAGTATTATATTTTTTATTCTATTCTTTATATATATTAATAAGCTATTCTTTATATAATATAAAGCTATTAAATAGTTCTTAAGTTTTAATCTTATATAGGTATTTAGGGTTTTTAATAAAGTCTTATAAGTATAATTCTATTTTATATAGGGCTTTTTTAGTAAGAAGGCTTATTATATATTATACTTTAAGGGGTTTACTCTTAAAAGTTATAAAATAGTATATATAGTATAACTTAATCTATATAAGATACTTATAGAGTTCCTTTAAAGTACTATTAAATGTTAGGGGTTGCTTAGGTTTAAGGGTTTTATTAATGTCTCTAAATTGAGTGGTAATTAATATAATCTTAAAGCTATTGAACTGTTTAATCTATTGAGCTTATTCTTTTTATACTATAAGTTATTCTTTCTTAAGGTATTAGATAATAGCCTATAGTATAATAATAGTTAGGTTTAGAATAGTAGTATATTTCTATATTTCTTTATATATAGCTTAAAAGTAAGTATTATTAGCTTTTTTAGCTATTTTAGTATTATTAATAAAGAGTATAAGTTAGTTATAAAGCTATTTATTTTACTTTATAAGCTTATTTAAATAGGCTTTATTTTTATTATTACTATTTATATTATTATCTTTATTATAGTCTTTAGTAATAGATTTACTTTTAGCTATAAAGGAGCTAAATAATAGAGTTATAAGAGCTATATTAACTAATTTAAATTATTACTTAGGTTAATATAATAATATACTAAATAAGAGCTATTAATATATAATAGTTAGATCTATTCTAAGGGTATAAGGTAGGTCTAAGTATAAGGTATATAATTAAGTAGATTAAGATATTATAGTAAGTAATATAGGTTATAGTTTAGTAATAGTAGAATAGGAGATTTAATATAATTAAGTGTATTAATAGCTAAGGAGCTTAAGGCTCTTATTTAGTGCTAAATAAATATATATATATTATGTTTATTGTAATGGATTGTAAGATGCATAGGATTATAGTAATCTATGAATTATAGTGATTTAGGATTATAAGTATAATCCTTAGTAGTATGCTCTATGTCTAATAGGATGGAAAAAGTAAGTATATTATAGTTCTATTAGTTATAACCGCTTAGTCTTAACTTAGGCTATAATAAAAATATATAAGATAATATCTATTTTATATAGAGTAAAAAATAATAGCTTTTAGAGATTTATATTATTATATATAGTACTTTTTATATATATTTAACTTCTTTAAGTTAACTAAAGTATTATTAATCTTTTAAATCTTTATAAAAACTATAAGTTAAAAGTTATCTTAGGACTATTAAAGGGATAAGTTATATTATTATTATTATAGCTTAAGGTAATAAAAGTATATTATCTCTAAAGACTTAAGTAAAATAAGTATTAAGAATAATACTTTATTTCTTAAGACTTTTACTTAACTATTCTCTTACTTTATTATATAAGATTATACTTTTCGAGAATTAATACTATTATAAATTAAGAAGATTTAATTATAATAGTTATATATATATTAACTAGCTAGCTATTATAGAGATAATATATATAGATAATATTATAGTACTTAATAAAGTATAATTAAAACTATAATATATTTAACTCTTTAAATTCTCAGAATCCCTTAAACCTTAATAAATATACTTTTCTATAAAGCTTTTAATCTTTTAAATAACTTATTCAATACCTTAAATTTCTTTCTTTAGCTTAAGATAATACTTTTAACACTTTCTTAATAGCTTTAGTAATCTTATTATTTATAACTTATATTCATAAATTTTTTTTATATTAAAGTTATATTAATTAATAGTTTTAATTTAATTATAAGCTTTTATAATTCTTAAAGGTTATTTTAATACTTATAATTAAAATACTTTAAAGTTTATAAATTATATTAAATAATAAAAGTCTTATAACTTAAGTATATTAAGTTAATATAATTATAATAAGTAAAATATAATAATTAAGCTTTAACTTAAGTTTTTAATTTATAAGGACTATTTATAGTTTAAGTATAAAATATTTTTAATAAGAAGATTTATTATTTAAAAAGAAAGTAATATTTATTATTTAACTATAGAAATTTATTATTTATATAAATAATAAGAATAATAATAATAATAATAAAACTATAACTTATAATAAGTTTAATAATAATTATAATAATAACTTATATTATATATTAATATTTAATATAAAAAGAAAAAGAAAAAGTAAAGGTTAAGTTTATTAAATATACTATTATAAAATACAAATATATTATAATATTAGCTTTTCTATTAAAGTAATATAAAATTAAACTTATATAACTATAAGTATATTACCTTTTTAAAATACTTAAACTATTAAAAGAAATTATATTTTCTTTAGCTTTATAATAATTATAATATACTTTTAATAAAGTAAATAATTAAATAAATAAAAATATATTAAATAAATAATAAGTTGATAAGTGTTTTTAGCTTATAAAATATTAGAAATATATCATTTATATATAAATATACTTTAAGTAATAATAACTTATAATAATATTACTTATTATTTTATTAATATATATTAACTTAAGGAGTAGAATATTTATTATAAAGTAATTATTTATTTTCTTATAAGTAACTATTAATTAAAGCTTTCTTACTTTTTACTTATTTATAATTAAGCTAGATAATAATTATAAGATATTATAGTTAAATCTAAATAGAAAAAAGCTTATAATATATATTTATTTAATAGTTATATAAGTAATTATAAGAATATTAAGTTTATAAAATACTTAAGGCTTATAAGGAAAAACACTATACTTATTCAATCTCTTAATAATAATAATTATATTTTCTATAAAGTTAATTATTAAGTACAAAATCATAAACTATAAAGACTTTTAAGAATTTAAATATTTATAATAAATACTCTTTATATTAAGCATACTTTTATTATATTATTTAGGGAAACTAAGTTATATAAATACTACATTAAAACCTTAATCTTACTTAATTAAAGTAAGTATTTTCTTTTACTCTTAAAGTTTATCAGCTATAATAAGCGCTAATAAATCCTAGAAAATTCTAGCTATATTGATTATATACTATACTATTAGCACTATATAAACACTATATAGGGACTTACTTATTTTTTAATTAGCTATTATTATTTGCCACAATCTACTGAGTTTAAGTTTTCTAAATGCTAGTAAATAAACCTTAATCCTATTAGGTTTTAAACTAGCTAATAAGAAAGCAGCAATAATTCAATTAATCTAAGGATTATAGATTAATTACATTATTAATTACGCATTAAAATAAGCTACTTATTAGCTAATTCAGTTAGCTAGATCTAGAGGAAATTATCTATAAAAGAAGAGGGATTCCCTCTTATATCCAGACTTATCTTAACTCCTTATACCTTAAGCTTTTATCCAATTAGGATCAAAAGAATTTTATTAAATCCATAAAACTCAGTTCTATCCAATGAGCTATTAATTGGTATCATAAACCTTCCTCTGCGATCCCTATCTTGCCGAAAGACACTCAGTTATCTTAGCTATCTTTTATAATGCTTTTAACTTTCCTATTCAGCAGGCTTTTCATAACATAACATTTACCTTAATATATAACAGTAATTATAGCAATAAGACACATTTGAGAATAAAGCTACTTTAGGTTTTTCTTCTTGTTTTTATTAAACAATATAGCTATATTGCTCATTAAGGCATGTTCACTATTATATCGCCCAAACTGTGAGCCGAACACCTCAAAGGCCCTAACGAATGCATTAGCAGACTCCTGACCAGGTCTTGCGTTGAGCAATGACTGTGAATATTTCTTCTCCCAATCTGTGGAAGACAAATATTGTCTTAGTAATCGTACGTCTGCTCAGCGGTCAGTTCTATTAGGGGCGCGGTCAGTCCTACATACATGTTGCATTCCTATTCCATCTTCGCAGAATCTTGCACACTAATCTATAGCGACAACCGCTACAAGCGCTTTTTATAATTTGCTTTTCCTAGAACCCTTATGCTTGTCCCCGCGTCAGGCGTGCTGCGGATCAGTCGACCAATTTCGTCAACAAGCAGAGTGCAGAAACTGAGCCACTGATGTTGACAATGAAGAGATTAGGTTACAGAGACAGTTGCCGGCAGAAGTAGTGGCAGCTCCTACGGACGAGAAAACAAAAGAGATCGAGAAGTTGTATGAGAAGATTCAGTCGCGAAAGAGAGACATCATATCACAACCAGCGAAGAGACAACATATGTACTTTCGGTATAAGCTGTTCCTATCTGCTAAAAATACCTAGTCACAGTAGAAAACAATCACTTACCAGGTTAGAGGCGCCGCAACTATATCCGGCACTGAGCCCCGATCGTGGCTGCACCCTGCAGAGCAAATGATACTTTACCCCCTCCCCTAAAACCTGTCCTTCACGGAATACGAACGGGTTATTGCTAATCCTCCTCTAGTTATGTGTAGAGCCCTGTTTTCCGACGACCTATTGGACTCAATCGGAACGATCCCAGATCCGAAGCACGAAGACACTTAAGTAGCTGCAATTTCAATGGCATTTCCTCATAAGAAGAGCAGTAATAATTGTCAAACGATGTTAGAAATAACATATTATAAAGTATAGTACTTTGCTTAGAGATAGTTCAGGGCTGGCCTGGAACCAGAGGACGTCTTGCGATACAGTGTTGCACCTGGTGGGTCGAAAGTGGTGTCTTACTCATATCTTACTTTCTAAGGCGCTCAGTGCTACGTCGTCAAGCAGATTTTAGGCCAGATGTGTCTTGCGCAATTGCAATAAGTTCTAGATGCCAGGATAATGCGAAACATGTTCACGCTCATACAGAGACAGTGTGTCTATAGTTGCGTCAGCCTGAGTGAGCGCTGCAGCTCAAGTCACTTTGTCTCTTGGGTTAATTGAGGGAACGCGAATCAAGGATAAATTATTCGACGAAGGTCAATCCATTTACGCCTGTTTCTCTTTTGCCCACAACAATGAGTAACTACACAATTGTTATCTAGCATGAGGGCTAGACTTACAGCTGACTGTATTCTGTCTGAAACCATGTCTATCTCTTTGAGATCGTTTAGGACGTAGGCTGTCGACAGGTCTGCATCTCTCACCTCCGCGTTAAACAGGCGCTTTTGAACCATCTTCTGGAATTGAGCAGCTACTTTGAGAATTTCAGCTCGTCACGGACATCTTTTATATCACAATACAGCTTTTCTTCTTTCTTGATAGCGTTCCTGATCTCACTATTGAGTGATCTGGGGTTGGTTCTTCAACTCCTCACCAACTTAAGGGCTCATTTCACCGCCTTCTCAACCTCAAGTGTCTGATTGCAAGTGGTGAGCAGCAATTAGAGCACCAAGGTAGAACTTTCAAAATCTGATCGCGTGTTGAGCCCTTTTACTAAGTCCCACGGTTGACAGTAGTTGAGTGCAGAAATATTCTCCTTGGTCTCGAGAAACTTAGAGATGAGCTGCAAGAGTAGCTGCGGAGGCTGTCTATGCGACGCCCACTTCTTAGCACTGCAGCGGACGCATATGGTAGGCTGATGTGGCTCTATCTTCCTTGACTCTTTCTGGAAAAGCCGTTTCACAATGTCGTGAGTTTTCGGATCCCCTGTGGCCCATTTGAGCGCTTCGTTACATCTGTTCTACTGTACTCAGCGATCTTTAGCCTGTCTAATTTCAGGAGGGCTCTTATAGTAACTTGCCGTTACTTTCCTTCAAAGACTAAGTATCGTATACTCTGACCCTGGCTGTTTTAGAATTGTTTCTACTTTTATATGATTTCAAACTAACATACTCCTTCAAAAATTAAAAAGAGTGCTAAAGTAGCCAGTTAAATTTCTACTTTATACTTCATTAAGAAATATAATACAAATTGTCCCTCTCGCTAGCCGTTGAGAATTGGCAGGCTTTCTTTGTGAATTCAGATCTGTACTTTGAGAATAACAGACCAAAGTGCTAAGAGCCAAACTTGGTTGAGTCCTCGCTTATAAGGCCCCAGCCATGACTATCTCGGCATTCGGGATCAGCGCCGTTGTCGAGAAGCAATTTGAGAATAGGCTTTGCGTTCTCAACGTCCGAAACGCGCAAAGAGTTGGAGGAGATGATAAAGATGTGAAATGGTGTTTCTCCTTCGTTGTTTCTTTGAATCTCATCAGCCCCGTACCTGGTGAGACGCTGCACAGCTTTGACGCATTGGTTCTTGTTTGCGATAACATGTAAAGGAATATCTCCAAGGCCAGGAGTTGCATTAACATCAGCCCGTCAACCAGCAAGGCCTTCAGAGCTGGCACATAAAAACGAACGAATATAAGCTTGTCTGGCGGATCAACTACCTATACCAAGACCTCGTTTCCGTTGCTGTCGGGCTACTCGAGATCTACAACAGCCTTGGTCAGCATCTTCAGGATGGCAAGGCAAGCTGTGTTGTTCCTCTTCCACACGCGGACCAAGTCGGACATTGAAAGCGTCGCTGGCTTCCGTAGACTGCCGAAGACTGTTTCTATAGGGGAGTCCCGTTTTGATATCTTGCGAGAATCTGCGCCACAATTGATCAGAGCCTCGACGCATGCAGCATTAGCCGAGACACATGCAAAGTGAAGGGCAGATCCACCTCGATGTGACACGTTTGCCGAGACCTCTGTCTTGTCGAGAACAGCCAAGACAGAGTCGGTTCGGCCGAATCGGAGGTATTTGCAGAGAAGTTGTTCCAATGTCTCTGGGCCGCAGAGGGGAACCATTGCCGTGATAATTTCCATGTGCCCGGCATCTCTGGCGTATACAATCGCACTCTCTCCCTCAGTCACTTACAGGCTCCTGGACAACATAGGATCCGGTTTTGCAAAGGGTCCCCTGGGATCCAATCTGACCGCTCTTAGTTCGACTACTGCCTGAAGCAAGTCTGTTACAATTGACGCATGGTTATTCTTTGCGGCTAGATGAAGCGGCTTCAGGCCATTCGTATCTGTATCATCAAGGTTACATCCATGCTGAATGAGCAGTGACGCAGCCTTTTCATGGCCATTCTCAGCAGCCCAATGTAGAGGGATACATTCTTGGTCGTTAGTCCAAGAGACAGATGCTCCTTGCTACATCAAGTCTAAGGTAAATTTAGACAAGCCAGCAAATGCGGCAATGTGATGAACCGTGGCACGCCGCCCTTTATCCCCTTCTTCCACGATGTTGATCCCCGCTGAAGAGTGAGCCACCTTCGAAAGGCCAGACTATCGGAATTGATCAAGTTTTGAACAACGTGGGGAAAATCGCTGTCCTTCACGTCGTATGGCTGGCGTGATATGACCAGTTCTCGGCAGCGTAGCCCAGGAAGGGATGGCGCAAGCGAGGCTTTCGGTAACGAAATATGTTGTCTTCTTTCTTCATCGTCTGCATCTGAAACCATGTATGCCATTCCATCTGTTCACCGGGTTGGGCTTGACAGTAACTCTTCGGCTGGAATGATGGCAGATTCGCCTGGAAGCAGTAGAGTGCGAGAATGGAGGTACTGTAGGCAGTTGATAGCCATTACCCTGTGTGCTTCGAGGGAGTCAATGACTGGAAAGTCCGAGGATGCATCGTCTTTCGAGATGATTTCAGTATCACCGCGTAAAAACTCGTTGAATGAGTGATGGATGACTGTAAGGTCTCATCCTCCAAGACTGCCATGAGTGGCCCGCGGCTGGTATCAACTCGGTCTTTGGAGCCAGAAGGAGCGCTGAGATCCAGACGAATGAACTTGATAAGACTTGCAAGCTCGTTCAACCGCAGAGACCCGGATGAATGAGTGATAGCTTCAAGAACAAGTACTTGAATGTCTGTGCTGATGCCCTTCTCTTGACGCTACTTGGCCAATATGCTGGTGTATGTCTACTCCAGGCCAGCAAGGAGAATTGCTTGAGCGCACTGATGTCTATGAGACGGTTGGTTGCAAGTGCAGCTTCCAGTTGATCCATGGTGTGCTTGGCACAGAGGAACAAGCCTTCACATCTTCTGAAAAACATGTCAATGAGCTGCTGCTTGATCTGAAGTTTATCGTCGGACAATGAGGTTGTATCAAATCGAATGGTGTAGATACAATATGACGGCATCCAAAAGGCGCTGCTGGGGGCTAATGTGGACAATTGGAGAGCTGCGTAATGCGTTTTGGAGATGTTGCTTGGGCCTCCTAGTTATGAGAAGCTTCAGTGATTGAGGACAGTGCGTGGCAAGACCATTGAACTTGTCAAGAAGAATCCTGTTCTCGGTTGTCATCTCGTCGAGAGTGTCTCGCATACAGTAAAGCTCTGGAACGTACGATACTCCATCGAGGAAGACATCAACAATATCTTTGTCTGATATCTCCTCCAGCTTGGTGTCAAGGCAAGACTGGTGGGCAAACTGCAGCTTTGGAGAGTATGGCAGAAGCTAGGCCAGCCAGTCTTAGATGAAAGGGCGCGGGCAAAAGTTGGCCGCGATAATGTTTCTGAAGAAGAAGAAAAGCACAGAACAGTTCTCGTTCGTCCGCAGGTGCCGGATGATGGATGCTGCCATGACAGACTTACCAGCGCCGGAAATGCCATTGATTCAGAGGCTGCCGTAGTCCGGAGAGTCGTGCCATTTTCTGTATTCGTCCGTCTCGCAGATCCAGAGGTCTGTACCTAGATACTATGAGGCGAGATGACGACCAAATTCGCCAGAGTCGTCGAGATAATCGGTCGGTTGAAGCCGTTCGCGTATTGGCAGAATCTTGGGGCTCAACGCGGTTTCTTTACGGTCTACATAGTCGTATTCGTCTGCGGTGTTTGGCGGCTTTGGCATGGTTGGACATGGATTGAAGATGCTGAAGAGAAGCGACGATTTCAACCTTGGCTCTGAAGCTGACATGAAGAGGAGACGGCAAGAATGAAATAACGCAGGAGGAAACATACCGTGAATAGTAAGTGATGTAGTGGCGTTAAGCAAAAGCTCAAAGGGGCAAGGAGAGGTCTTACCTACTGGGTTATGGCCAACTATCGACGCCCTTATCCTACTTAGACTCTCCTCAATATCGCTCAATAGCTACCCAGCGCGGATTCGGAAAGCCATCCGCTGCCATGAGTAGCTTAAACACAGCCCCGTTGATGTTGTCGTAGAGCTTCTTGTAGCTGTTCGGGCTTTTTGACCTTGTGGTAGCAGCAACACGCCCTCGATGGAGCGGACAGCCAGACGGAAGTAGCTGTTCGGGCGTAGTACATTTCGTCCTAGTGAAGATGCAATGTCTGATGATCCGGCTGGTGGTAAGAATCCAGATATCCTTGAAGTGGCTTGAGGCTCGGATACATACAGCTACGAGTTCAGTACAACCAAAGTCGAAGTATAGCTCTATATCGTCGATGAGAGGATGGCTCTTTATTTCTCGGTGAGCTTGAACTACTTCACAAGGCTCTCATCCTTCCTGTCTAGTCCCGAACCCAAGTCCGAAGTATGCAACGAAAGTCAAGGCTGCTTTGTGTACTAAACGACGCATTCCGATCTTTTCTGGCTCGTGAAGTAGATATCCACCGTCACAAGAGTACAAACCTGCTGTGTTCGACTTGCCAACTCCGGGTCGCCCGTGGAGAAGCATGACCAATCCGTCGGCAACCATGTTCTGGGGCCGAACCTTGTAAAAGTCAATGGTGACGTTGGTTTACTTAAGCTCGACGTCAGTTATAACAAAGAGTTCATACTCGTTGATGTTCCAGCGGTCGAAGTACGCGTCCGATCCAGGCCGGTAGAGGAGCCAGAGCAAGTCCAAGGTTGAGTATACTCTAGCATAACGCGGTCTCTCTACATCAACTTCCGTCTGGATTGATGCTTTTATCTTGAGTCTTGACCCCATCTCTTTGGACATCATCTTGAAGCTGGTTTGTGAGGACAGATTCAAGTTCAAAGCCATCAAGATCGACCTTGCCAAGAATAACGACCTCACGGCTAGCGGTGAACATAGCAACGACATGCTGGGTACCTTGCTGTTTGCGCAGCGTAGGTCACGGAACATCGCGGGCTTTCTCCCTTACCAGTCCAACATAAGATCCAGTTCCAGGTCAACGGTGAAGATAAGACACCGGTCACATCCAGAGCTTCTGACCACAGGGACTGCATTTCTGGCAAGAGGATTATCATGGCCTACCCCAGAGAGCCGTTACTCTAGATTGGCTGCTGTGACAACTTCTACGACCTTCCGGCCATGCCCAAGAGGAGCTACATCTGCGACAGGCCTGACTCCTGGAGCTAGTTTTCCTCCCGAGCCGCCGACGTGTTTCAAAGGACGGCCCACGCGAACCTGAGGCTCTGGATGTTCAACCTGAACTCTCAGGGATCCTCGAGCTGGATCGCAACTTGAGCTTGCATAGCCCTGACGACTATGAACGGTTTGATATACATCTCAAGCTTGGCTGCACAGCCGTCCGCCCCGATGAGACCAACCCTCTCAGCGGCATGTCTCTCTTGGTGAAAAGTAGACAATTGAATAATTCGACCAGTTTCTTAATGATAAAACCTTAGAAAGTTACTCTGTTCCATTGTCTCCTTGCATTTTGCCCAGCCATGCTTGTAGTGCTATTTGTTCCGATCATCTTGAGCCAACTGCGCCCTTCATGAAGCCAACCCCTAGAAAGAATATCGTCTTGAGCTCTAAGATTATTTTCCTACGCGCTTCTAGTTGGGCATATTGCTCTATGAGCATTGAACGTCTCTCTTCATCTGATGGGGCTAAAACAGAAAAAGTAGTATCAAAAGCAGTCATCGACCCTACTTCGCTTGATGGTTTGGGCAAAACTGAACTTGATGCGTTGGACTGTACTTGAGCTGGAGAAGTCAAGGCAGTCTGCGTCTTCTGTAACTGTTCAGTGGGACAGGATAGATCTGAGTATAGAGGGATACAAGCTGCTTCTACTCCTGTTAGTTGTCCTTTCGTGTAGTCTCGACGGGAAGCTCCAGCGGAGTGCTTTCTCCTCCCTCTGCAGTTCTGGCACAAAACGGGTCATGTCGCCGTACAGTTCCTTAGCAGCTAACTCTTCTTCTAACTCCCCTTCGGTGGCTTTGTCTGTACTGGCCGATTCCGCAGCCGGAGGTGGCGGCGTCTACCCGCGCATCTCGGCGGGCGTGGCTTGGGAGACCACTGGGTCAATCTTCCCCGGTTTCTCCAGCTCTGCAAGCTGAGGCTGTGAGCCGCGTGGGTCGGCATTCGACGTTGATCTCCGGGTCGCCTTCTGTTTTCTCCTTTGCCACCAAAGAAACAATACTCCCAGAAGGACAAGAACAACAGCTACTACTCTAAAAATTATGCCGGCAATTGCATCTGTACTTATCCCATGCTTGAGGGGACTGTGCGGTGTTGTCGTCGCCTGTGTCGTTATTGACAGGGTCGAGGATGCTCTAGACAATGCTGACGTTGTAGTATTTTTAAAGTCATCTGAAGATAGTAGAGCATAATAAGTGGACATTCAAGCACGAGTATCGCCCAACTTAAACCGGAGCTGGTAATACGCGAATTAGATGTCATTGATGTCGATGTCGATGTTGGCCTTGATGTTGACTTGGGCTCGTCAGATGGTGATGCTGTATTGGAATTAGCTAAAGACTCGGATAATTCTGCTATCCCTGACTCAGATGGGCTCTTTGCGTTTGACTCTCCTTCGACTTAGAATTAGGCGCTGTATGAAACTTCTTCTATAGTGCTGATTTTAAAGGTGTATACTCCAGCATAGAGGCTAGTTAGGCTAACAGTCAAGCTGTCACCGGGAACAGTCCCTAGACTGGTTCAGTACAAAATGAGGACGCGCCTATGCATAACGTACTTGATAATACTTCGACATCCTTCAGGTCATTGGACGTGCTTGTTTTGAGGGTGATGGTGCCACTATCATGGTAGCTGATATCGCAGAGTGTGAAAGGTTTTCCCTGTTCAACATCGAAGTTCGTATTGACAATTGGTACTGTGTCCACTGCCAAGGCGGCATAAACGACCCAGTTAGTCCGATAAACAAGTCTCGGCAACATCTCAACTGTGAGTATCACCAAGCCGTGGCACAGCACAGAGATTATGAGCAAAAGGAGAAAGAATGGGAGAGCCAGGATAGAGGCGTGAGCAACCGAAGACACTAACAAGGCCCAAATGTGAGAGTTACCAAGCCATTAATCAGGCGGTGATGGGTGGCTGATTGGAAGCCTTGTTGACAACCGGATTGTCGCTGCTCCTACGACTATGATGAAACAAGGGACGCTGATGTTTGATAGGCAGGAACAATAACAAAGCACCCTTCCCCCAAGCTCTTTTATCTTGCCCTATCTTGAGAGATCTAAGCTCAAACGTTTCCCTCCCGTGGTGAGACCCTCAATGAGTCTCATTCTAAGGGGGCAGCTGATGCTCAGCCGCATGCAATGATCGACACCAGTCGATGCCATCTTTAGATCGTCAAGGTCGCAAAGCCCGCCAGTGTTCTTACGGGCGATAGAGAAGTATTTGCTCATTCTGTCTCGGCCGGTCTTAAACTCGGTACTGTAGCTAGGTGGCTGTGTGGGTAGCAGTCACTATTCTCCAAGGCCGATTGCGTATAATGGATCCGCGCTGATTACTGTGCCTCTCAATGAGATAGTGAAAAAGTGCAAACCTATTCGACAGCCGGTCTATGGACTTTAAGACAGGATGCACTTAAAAAAAAGGAGCCTATTAATTGAGTTAGGCGAAGACAGAACAAGATCTAAGGATAATATCCCATAGTGGTAGTAATCTTACCTATGGATAATGGCTAAACCCCAAGACAAAGAATTCACTTCGCCCTACTTATGACTTAGTCCAAAGGAATGCACGTAAGAACCTTTTCTAGGATTCGATGGCTGGCGCGTATGACCCCTAAAAGGCGAGGCAAAGTTTGCAGCCAGGCCGCCGCCTTCACAGGGAGACTGAGAGCATGTGCAAACATACTTTAGTAAACAATTCAAATGTCCCGGAGGAGCCATTCCATTTCTTTTGCTTTCATGGTCGAGTTATACCTCACTTTAGGCTGACGCCATGGTTGACATTAACTATGAGCTATAGTTGGCATACCTTAGAGGAGTATATGATGACAGAATGATTCAGGTTAGATGGGTTAACCATACGTAGTGGTACGTAGCGGATTGAGCCTGGCTGCCTAAGGAACGTCTTGACACAGAACTTCGGATTGTGCGTAAATGAAGACATCAAAGTCATCGTCGACCTGTATAGATCAACTCCTCCTAGAGTTAACACAATATAGAAGGCTATCGAGTCTTACAACGTGAGTGTCCGCACGTTTAAGCAGAGCTCATAGGACAAGCCGAGAAAAAGAGGTTAACGCAGAAATCATTGCGGCCTCGGTATACGTACCGCTGACCTAGAACACTAAGGAGTTTCGAGCACCTCTATTATCGTCTTTGGTGAAAGAGACCTCCTTCGCGGAGTCCTGAGGCCGCTAAGAGGAAATTTGAAGTGTAAGTCTGGCCATGGAGAAACAGGCTGTCAGTAGCATAAACTCAGCCCGAGAAAGAAGATTTCCGTCGCCGAGTTGACAAAGAGATCATCAAAATACACCTTCTTGACGACTTCATAGACAATCCAGTTTCTGCGAGACCAAGTTTCACATTAAAATAAGCAAAAGCCCTCCCAATAGCATTATCATTCTCGATCCTAAACCTCAGCTCGATATAGTCTACCAACTTCTTCTAGTTATCCACTTCCCATTTCGCTGACACTGCATGTAACACCAATGGCCTTCTTAGTACCATTTGGTTACTATACCTAACTGCGAACTGGACCACAAAAGCCATGCCGAGATACTCCAAGACAGGAGGGAAAAGCTCAAGCAGTACAGCCTTGAGATTATAGCATACGTGAAGTATAAACCTGCCTGATCTGAAAATCCCAAAGGCAAAGTAGTAGACACGAACCGCTTTCAGACTCTTGAAATATTGAAAGTTCAAGGTAGCAATGACTTTAAAATCGCCAAGGAATATTTTAAGGAATAGAACAAGCGCCTAAAAGCCTACCCGGAGAAGCAATCTCAACGTTGCCTATGGCGCAAGTATCACAACAATATCCCCGATTGCAAAAATGGACATACAATGAAGGAGACGAATAACCTCCAGATATTGGTATTGAAAGGAAGTATATCGGATGTCCAGGACCTTTTCACCCCTATCAGATTGTCCCGAACACCCTATTTGAAGAGAGAAATGGCGCCCAGAGCAGCGATCATGCCAGCGAAATCGATGCGTCCGGCAGCATCAGTGACGACAGGGGGCTCACCACCGATGGGCGAAGCACCAGGGCTAGTAGGCTGAGAGTGGACGGCAGTAGGGCCAGTGAGTACAGAGACGGCAGAGCAGACAGTGGGGGTCTTGAGGGAGCCATCATTACCGAAGGGACTGTAGCCAAGGCACCCAGCGTACTTGGCAGCGCAAGTGGCCATGTTGGCATGAGGCTCGCCGCGGCACTTGCTGTAAGCATCAGTGCACTCCTTGGCGCAGTCGTGGGTAGGAACGCTGGGATTAGGAGGCGCAGGGCTGTGAGGCTTGCTGACGGTGCAGGGGCAGTAAGTGATGGTTAAGGTGGTAGGTTCTGTGATGGTATAGGTCTCGTTGTTGAAAGAGAGCGTCGTGGGTTCAGGGAGTAGGTGGTGATGGCGGTGAGAACCTCGGTGGTGCACACGGGCTTGGTGGGAGCATGCTTCTGAGAGCAAACAGTGGGAGTGACGAAGGAGCCATCGTTGCCGAAGGGGCTGTATCCAAGGCACTCGGCATACCTGGCAGCGCAGGTCGCCATGTTAGCATCCTTGGCACCACGGCACTCGCTGTAAGAGTCGTAGCAGTGCTCCGCGCAGGCGTCCTTGGCAGTGCTGGTGGCAGTAGACTTGGCAGGCTTACTAATGGTATAAGGGCAGTTGGTGATGGTGAGAGTTGTGGCTTGGTGATGGCATAGGTCTTGTTGTTGTAGGTCAGTGTCGTGGCAGCCGGGCAATAGTTATACGTAGTAGGAGTGAGCTTGGAATGATTTTGTTGACTTAGAGTAAGGCTGAGGTAACAAGGGCTTTAACTCTTAGAAGTTAGGCTTCTATAACCCTTACTGGTTGTCTTGTTTGGATACGCTAGATGACGATGATATTATGAAAGCTTCTAGTCTAAACCTTCTGCAGTAAACTGCATTGCGTTAGTGCTAGGTTTGTCGTATGCCTTGGGAACAAAGTCGTCTCAGGTTGCAATTGGGCCATCGTAGAGATTGATTTGCAATACGAGGTCTAAGGGCCCTCGGAGCCGAGATCCGAGGGCCTTTTGTATCATACGAGGAGCCTCCTGTCAGGTCGGTACCTGCATACAAGCTATGCATTGGCCTTGATGTATCATCCATTTTGGTTCGGCAAATCGGCCATTCCGAGCTGGATTGCCGCAATTGGAATGTGTGGAGGGTCACAGGTAGTGACGGATTATTCTTAGAACTTGGCCTTCTCCAATCTGATCTCTGAGCCCCTACTACGATGTTGAGCGGGGGACAATAACATCAGTCGGGCAGATGGCGCGATGCTTGAGCATTTGGTTTATCCCAATGATCGCTCCATCCATTGACTGGCTATCAACCAAAGTATCAAAATGGGGCTGCCCCTGGCAAGTCACCATCAGCTCGTGTTGGCCCTTGCCCGTCATGTTGACTCTCTGCTGGATGAGTTGGAAGATGGCAGTCGTATTCCGACACAGGCGACATAGTCAGCCATATAAACAGGCTCGCGACAGCATGCCAGAAGCGAATAAAGAGCGCAATTTTGCTGTTTTTGCTCAAAGGGTTAATGACATTTCATCAAGGTTCGAGGGAGAAATGGGGGAGGCGCCATTCTTATGCTCCAATCCCTTTTCAAAAGGGCCATGCACGTCGTTCCACCCCGCGCGAGATATCCCCTTCAAGCTCCATAAGCGACGGGTAGTTACAACTAAGAAGATGAGGGAGCGTGCGTAAACCTACAGATTCAATTCACATTCGACTAAAACTGGAAGTGGGAGGCTATCCGATGGTCGGATTGAGATCCTAGCAACCTATTGCCACAACTCAATAAGCCTATAGAGCGGCCACATTGCGTGTGAACGGCTGAGACATTCATCATCTATTAGCCATGACTGCTGCATGACACGGGATAAAGTGGGACGAAAAGGGACAAAAGGTTCTACGCTCTTGTTAGATTAAACAGCCCAGTGGCCTAATGTATCATTTGGGCCCTTGTTATACTCTTTGACCCTTTGATGAACTGTGAGGCAATTCCCCTCCTTGCCTGGGCGTACTGCGGCCTGGAATACTGACAGGGCGCTGATGATTCTATAACATGTGCCTAAGATTACTGATATCTGAACAAAGTTGTCTCAAGAATCGGATCTGCGTAAAGACCTGATCATTGGGCAGAATAGGCGGGTTTGGAGAATCGCGTGATTGCCTCGCGGACATTGCATTTACAGTTACGTTTAGAGGTTGACGCTCGCCCTGGGGCTGGAACATGGTTCGTTCCGTAGATAGTGCAACTTAGTTGAATCAATTTGACTCATTTTGTTTAACTCCTTCCTGTTCTTCTCCTTGCTATGTGTGATGATTGAATTCTTCCTCCATTACTTTTGCGTTGCAGCCGGCTCTATCGGGGGCGCAGTTGCTACCAGCTCGACTTAAAAGAAACACGGTTCTTCCTCCATCAAACACAGCTGATCTGTGTGTTTTCCTGTATTTGGCTGTGTCTGTTTTTCCCTGAACTCATCACACTACTAAACCCTAAGTGGTAAGGTTACCCTGTAGGGTGGTCGGACTGGGACTGTGGTACTGAAGTTACCGACGTCTACAGCTTCGGATATTAGTTAGGACTGCGAACCTATCTTACAAACTAAACATTGTTCTAACCTTGTGGTTAAACACCGGTTTGCCTCTAAGAATCTGGAAGGCTAAAGTGATGACTCTCGATTACCCATTTACCCAGCATATCACTCAATTATATGCACTCAGCATTGCAGGCAGTTCGGTCGCTCGATACTCAACGCCTTGTGACGAAGTATTGCTCAGAGCCGGTGGGCGAGCATCGTCGCGAAAGATGTCTCGCTTCCCTGTTTGTAGGAATATGGTTGGTAGTGGAAGTGGGACGCGTCTCAGCTGGCACATCGGTAAGCCCTCTGTCACTGCGACCTTTAATAAAGACAATTCTAGTCGTTGATCTGGGCTGTTGGTTAAGATTAATCAAGAGGAACCCATTGTCAGTTGCTTGGCCCATGTAATATCCTGTATGAGATACAAGAATTTCCTTGTTTTGCTTAGATAGAGTTTAGTTCTGCTCGTAGTCCGGCGTAGCTTGAGTCTTGTCCTATGTAGACTATTCAGCAATGGGTTACCTGATGACTCTTATTGAATAACCTGCCAGATCAGTTCCATCTTGAAAGATAGGCTTTGCTGCTGTCTCTTTTCCTACTTGAGAGCGTTATAGTGAACCTTTGATGGTTGGTAGTTCAGTATAAACTTGCCTAACATGGGCTCAGTGTTGGCCCTATGTCGACGTTGAGCTCCAATACATCAACGTGGATCATGAGAGTTGTTTTCGCCTCGCTCACTAAGCATCATGATCAGTAGACGTCCGACAATCGAGCTCACTTCCACTCTCCATCAACATGATCATATTACCCCATTCAATGAATTGCTTAGTTCGGGACCCCCTTCATGCTAAATGGGCTACTTATCCTTGCCTTCTGGTCTTCTCGTAATCGACACAACTTGGAAGAGTTTGACACCTCAGCGTCTCATAAATGAGACCTAGCTACAGTTCATCCCTTAGAGAGCTTAAGCTTCAAGCAGTTCTAATCTTATCTTCAAAGAAATAGCTTTAGCATCTTAACACAACCTTAAATACTCATGAACATCTCAAACTCAACGGGATTCACGGAAGAAACATCTGTGATCTTAGGATACCCAGCTAGAGCAAGAACATGCTTCAACACCCTCCAACTACCCGTGCCGTTTTAGCGCTCATAGCTCAACACATAGTTGTATAGTACCTTCGGCGCAGTGTGCAGTCATCTTTAGAGATACCCCTCATCCCAGCTCAGCCAGCGCAGCCCTCATCAGCTTTCCACGCACCCTTTCCCCTAAACAGTCCTCTACTCACTCTTAACCCTATTTTTAGGCCCTCATCTTCCAGACCATTTCTTATCAGCCTGTTTACTTACTCTCACAAGAGCCATATAGACTCTAACTAGGACGCTGCTGTTAAGGCAAGGGATCGCGTTTGCGCTGAGATGTGTGATGGGAGAGCTTTAAGCTCCCTTATAGTCTAACCTAACCCTCAATAGCTCTCACTGCCTACGGAAATCAGTAGCTCCCAGCTTCCTAGCAGCTTCCAGTGAGTAGCTCATCACGCATGTAACAAGTACCTCCTATATAGAAGAACTATTCGTCTCGAATAGTCTGATCTAGTAGGCAGGGTATGGACTAACAACTCAGTTGTGGATAACGCACAGCATAAGTCCGTATTGGTAAGTTGTCCACGTTGTGTAACTTCTTGTAGAAAAATCGCACAGCGGACACCTCCTCATGTGATATTGGCGTATACCACACCCACTCATCGGATATAATTCTTTTATTACAAATTCGCCTCCAATAAACGCAACGCGCTCGCAAGATCTTCTGCCTGCAACTCCTACATCCTCTACTTTCAGGTTCCATCTCAAATTTGTTACTCGGAGGCCCGTCTCGGCTATAATGACGTTTTCTCTTTCCCCTCCGCAAGGGCTGCGTTAGACCAATTGGCTCGTCTCTCCATAAATGCCCTGCTTCTTCAGGGTCGGCCCGGCGTCGTGGCGGCCTTGGCAAAAGCCGCCTGTCACTTCCCGCTGCATTCTTCATCTCTGTCGGCTGTATAGCTCGTATGAAGTGTCCCCTAACGTCTTGATGCCGGTGCCCTACCGTGGTCGACCTTCTTCCCGGTCGGCGCTCCCCTGGAGCAACCGCTACCACGCCCTCGCCTTTATCTCCTTGAGAAAATGTTGTCAGTGAAATAGCCCGGGCTCAGCAACCGCCCCCCCGATGCACCAACCCGTGGCGACAGAGTCTTTCTGCCCGGTATGTATAGCATGTGCCAGCTCTGCAATGACATCGTCCACATCCACCCAGACGGCCCTTTTCATTTGGGGCATTTCAGATTTCCTCGACGCAGAGCGAAGCCAAGATCTACACTACCATGGTGGAAAACAGACACGCCAAGCTTTCTCGCAAGACAGAGCCCGCAAAGAGTGCGATTGACACTCAACGTTCTGCCAACCCCACGGTTTCAGCATGAAAGACAACATCATCACAGCTTCTAGCCCAACTATTGATTGGCCGTGTAAATCTTCCGCCCGTACTGGCCTCATTGTCCCATTCCGGCAGGTCAGCTCCTGCAGCGACACTACTAGCGGCAATAGTTCCTACGGTGCAGGGTGCGGCCGGCCCGGCCCGTCTCATCATTCTTTCAGCTCTAAACCAGTCAGCCATTAATTTTAAAGCGGCAGGCTGTGGAGCATCAGTCCATCACAGAAGCAGGGGTATCCGGCACTTGTCACAGATGGCGAGCGAGTTTGCAGATCTCATCTGTCATCAAGTGTGGCGGCGGTAGGCCCAACACTATCTTTAATGATCTACGAAGACTTGTCGATGGTTACTCAACTCGGCCTTATCTTCTGAATAGCATGCCCTAAGCAAGGCTGCAAACCTGGTCGCTTGGACGCGCGTTGTTTACTCGCCCGGGTTTGGGTTAACTGGATCCACTATGTACTACTGTGATGGTGCTGGTTGACATACCAGAGGTTTAATGCACGTAGGGCCTTTAGCTGCTATTGGTCACTATTTAAGTGGAAGACCGTCCCCCTTCTGGGCTCGGCACGCTTTTTCCTTCTTTACGAAAAATTGACATCTTTTGGTCTATTCTTTGCACCTTGACCAGCTGTCGCAGCAGCTCTTATCATTTGTTTATTGTCTTCTTCTTTGCCTTTTGTGATTGGTAGCATTATATTAGATGCTTTAAGCTTATCCTATTTAAATCTCTCTATTAGCCTAATAGATATCTCTTCTTTCCCTTAATATACTATCTTTATTAATTGTATTTTTTACTTATTAAACTATATAGTAAAAGGTTATATACTTTAATAGTTTCAGTAGAAAGCTATATTATTATTATATACTTATTACTATTTGAATTATTACTTACTATTTTAATTAAGTAAATATAGCTTTATGGTAATTATAATATATATATATACTTAGCTATTAACTTTTATTATAGTTATATTATAAGTTAAGTACTTAGCTATAAGAGTATAATACTTAATAAGTTATTCTCTTTTAGCTAAGTAAGATATTTTAAGATTACTTTATATATGTCCTTAGAACTTAGCCTATTATAAGGGATTAAATAACTTCTATTAAAATAATAGTATTATATTACTTAATAAAGTATAATTAGAAATATAATATATTTAACTCTTTACACTCTTAAAATCCCTTAAACTTTAAGAGTTAAATATACTTTTATTTAATATATTAAATCTTTTAAATAACTTACTTAACTTTATTTTCTTTCTTTAGTTTAAATTAATATTATTAAGCTTTCTTAATAGTTTTAATAACTTTATTATTTATAACTTACTTTAATAAAGAGATTTTATATTAATTATTTTAGTTTCTTTATTTTTAGTTTAATTAATAGCTTTTATAAATATATAAAACTTATTTTATTATTTATTATAATTATACTCAATAGTTATATTTAAGAATTTAATTTAAAAAGCTTTATAATTTAAAAGTATTAAATTAATATAATTATAATAATTAAGCTATATTAATTAAGTTTTTATTTTAAACGAATTATTTATTATATAAATATAAAATAACTTTAAAAAAAAGCTTAATATTTTATTAAAGTTTATTAATTATAACTAGCACTAATAAATCCTAGAAAACTCTAACTATACTAATTATATATTATACTATTAGTATTATATAAATACTATATAAAAACTTACTTATTCTTTAATTAGTTATTACTATTTACTATAATTTACTAAGTTTTTATTTTCTAAACACTAATAGATAAACCGTAATTTTATTAAGTCTTAAACTAGCTAATAAGAAAGTAGTAATAACTTAATTAATCTAAGGATTATAAATTAATTATATTATTAATTATGCGTTAAAATAAGCTATTTATTAGCTAATTTAATTAGCTAGATCTAAAGGAAATTATCTATAAAAGAAGAAAAATTCCCTCTTATATTTAGACTTATCTTAACTTTATATATCTTTATCTCTTACTTAATTAGGATAATAAGAACTTTATTAAATTCACTTTAATTAGCTTTATTTAATGAGCTATTAATTAATATCTTAAACTTACCTCTATAGTTCTTATATTACTAAAAAGTACTTTATTATTCTTATTACCTTTTATAGTATATTTAACTTTCCTATTTAATAGGCTATATATAATACTATATATTTAATAAGAAAAAAAATGGAAAAGCTAAAATCTTTAAATTATATTATTCTTTTATTTATATAAATAATAATAATAAAATTATAATTAAAAATAGTTTTGATAATAGTTATTATTATGAATTATATTATTTATAAATATTTAAAATAAGAAGAAAAATATTAAAATTAAACTTATAAGATGAAGAAAATATATACTTTTTATAATATTAATCTTTTATTAAAATAATAAAAAAGCTAGATTTAAGTAATTATAAAAGTATTAAGTTTTTAAAATACTTAAATTATAAGAAAAAAGTATGTTTCTTTTTAATCTTGTAATAATAATAATATACTTTTAATAAATATTAGAATTCTTAATATTAAATATAATATTTTACTAAATTAACTATTATATTATATATTATATTACTTTAATTTATTTATTGATATTTATTAAAGTTTTATTTCCTATATATACACTTAATAAAGTAAATAACTAAATAAAAGAAAAAGATAAAATAATAGCTTTCTTTAAAAATATTATAATAATTAAGCTTAAGTAAACATTAGCTTAATAATATTTAATAATACCTAAAAATCACTAATTTTACTATTAATTTAATCTTAGTCTTTCCTTTATAATCTTACTTAAGAGCACTACTTTCTATAAAGGTTTTAAGATAGTATCTAAACAAGTAAGCTTTCTTTAGGAAGGTTTATCCTATCAAGTTTACTATTCCAACTCATAAAACACTAAGGCACCTCGCTGGACTAAGATATTCACATGTATGGCGGCCTGAGACTGCGGGGGTTCTTCCATAATGCGATCTCAAAGGCCGAAGCCGGGTATGTTTCAAACCATTCGTGATCATGATCGCCACGATAGAGGCCGTGTAATGCACTTGCCGATCGCTCATACTCAATACAAGTCTGCGATACCGAGATGTGCTCACTGTAGCCAGCCACGATTTGTCTCCCTTTTCCGGAACAGGTACAACTGCTCAACGTATGACTTCGCGTTTAAAAGCTTGGCGAATCACTCACCGGGGCGAGAGGGGCAAACCGAAGTTGCCTTGAAAGGAGATCGGACGAATGAGACATCGCACTGGGTAGTGAGTGGAAGGAGTTTTTCATGTCGCAGCAAGTGTGGCCGGGTTGGGGATTCATTTGCCGTGGTATCTCCTCGGGAGGACGGAACGTTGCAAACAGACCGAGGCACCCTCCCTGCACTTCAGATAGAAAAGTGGGTTTCTGATCAAAGACTAGGTATTGAATGTCTCGAGGCTCGGAGGAGGATCTATCATCTCCCCTGCTGTTGCAATACGTAGACTATCATACAGTTGTGGGGTGGAACATGGTTAAGTGTATTATAGCTTCTCAAGCCACTGGACGTTATTGGAAGAATGAACCCCATACTACGCATGTATGCATGAGCGGTGCCCACTTGCCAACATTCGCAGACTTCTCGCTGCAGCCTTCTGTTCATTTTCATATTGTCAGCAACTTAGCCACTCTGTATATACCCGCGTAATACTTCGACAGACCAGCAAAGCTTCCTAGCTGACGATGATTGCAAAGAAGATCAGCTACCTAGAGCGATAGTAATCAGTTACCGCTGAGGCCGATAGAAACCTCCACACAGTATCATCAAAGTTATTATGAGTCAACACTACAGGGTCATGCCATTCCTCACTGGAAATTCCCGGGAAGGCCGCAGGGATTGATACCAGTGAACCCCAGATTAGATTCATGTCATGGGGCTTGGAGGCATGGTACGGTCTAGCCTTCTATTGGTAAAACTTCGTCGTATCGTCTATACAGATCCACCTTGGCTAGATATAGCTACTAGCCAGTAATGTTATGGGGATGTTTGGGGTACATCCCCTCTGACAGCATCAAAGGGACAGCATGTAGACACCTTGAACCCGCAAGCCGGTGAAACGCGCCGGTTCCAATGCCAAGTGTATTTCAGCTGCTCTAAAGTTAAGCCACTGGACATTCCTACTTTAAATGGGATGTAAGGGAAGGCTAGCTTGTGCGGATTATGATAATGCAGGCGAGCGCAAGAAATCAGTCCGGAGACGGATAGCATATGGACGGATCTAAATGCGACTTTGGAAGGCTCCTTTGCCGATTGATAGGTATGGACGGTCAAGAGGCAACAGTATAAATACTACACCATTCTCCCCTGTCTTGCTATTCACGGAGCAGCTCCCTACATTAGCAACTCGGTTCCGGATCCAGATCCAGAACGATTCTCACATCTATTCACGTCGCTACTTCTATCCCCAAATCAACCTACGTCTTCTACGCAAACATATCTAACCAGGACTTCGGCAAAGCTGTCTTCAAGGCCTATGCTAGCGCCATCAAGGCCAAGGCAAGTAATGTAAACCGTGATCCTACCATGGACCAGGATTACTGGGACACTGCTGGAGATGCTAATCGCAGCATCCCCACCTCAAGGTACATCCCAATGGTTACTACTAATGAGTTCCTGTTCCAAGAGGCGAACATTCTCATGAAGCCGACCCAGCCTGTCTACATACTTGGGTCTGGTACAACTGGCTACGTCGAAGCTTTCCTTCGGTGAGTGAATCCATGGATTCCGTGCACTCGACCATGTGTACTGATAGTTTCCATTCTCCAGATAATTGATATCGGTCCAGCTGGTAAGGGGAAACCCCAGGATTGTCATCCAGCATCTGACCAGCTTCAGGCTAAGGGAGAAGAAACCGCAAAGCAAAAGTTAAAGCGGATACCTAAAAAGGTATAATAATTATATGATGCATTTACTTTAAGGTATAGAGTTACTATTAGTAGTATTAGATTTAGAATGAGTTTTTATAATAGTATATATTTTAGTATTATCTGATTAATTCTTTATAATTAGAACTTTAGTATTTTAAAGTTATTTTTAAGAGTTAACTTATATATAAGATTAAGCTTTTTATAAGAGAACTTAATATATATTAACTATTATATTATATATTAATTTGTTAATTTTTATTTTTATTATATTTTAAACTTTTTATATAATCTTTATTTATAAAAGATATAAATTTACTTAATATTAATAAGTAAGTTTATTATATTATAAATTGTTTAATATAAATATAGAATATATCTTTTATTAAAAAAGCTTAAAAGTAAACTTAAAACTATTATTATTATTATTAAACTAAAAGTTTAAAAGTTTAAAGATAATAATAATAAGTGAAATAATTAAAAGTTAATAATACAAATAATAAAAAAGCTAAAGAAATTAAAATAGAAAATAAGCTAAAAAGAAATAGTAAAGTTTATTATAAAAGAAAAAGAATTTAATATTAATAATTAACTATCTTATTCCTTTAAGTAAATATAAACCTATTAAGCTTACTCTTATTAATATTAAACCCTAAGCAGCTTATTATTAATATACTATATTTATCAGTCTCTTATTTAAGTGTTATATCCCTACTTTTCATTTAATAAATCCTTCTAAGCCTCTATAGCCTTATATTAGGCGCTAATAACGAGTAATGCCGCCAGTAGGCTATGTTTCCTTAGCGTTACCAAAGCGATTAATAACTACGCTGATAAGTCAGTGATCATCCCATACCAAATACTCAATCACTATCCCAAATCAAGATAGTGCTTCTTACGTACTAATAGGCTGCCATTTAGCAATGTTCGCAGAAGTACACAGTCCAGTATTGACAGCCGCGGCAATCCACGTGTTCCGATCAATATCAGCCTCAAACAATTTAACGTCAGTCAATTCAGCAACATTGACCCGGGCATGGCATGCCTCGCGAACCTGGAATGGTTGCCCGTCCTGTATGGAAACTTCCAGCCACGCATGGTTGGCAAACGGAAGCCGGTGACGATCCATCAAATTAGCATCGTCATACCAAGGCACACCCAAGAGGGCCCAAAAAGGGTTATTGCATTTTATCTGATCGTCGGGCACGTTCTGTGACCGCCCGAAAAGGGGTCCTGCCGTAACATATCTGAACCATTGTCCGCTAAACGCCCACCCGGTTTCAAGGACCTATGTTCAGAAAGTTAGTTAATAACTACGTCTGTATTGTGGACCTAAAGAAGCATCTTACCACGGCAAAGGGAAAGGGGAGCAGGGGAGAAACAGACGAGGAAAAGCACTTACAGCTTTTGAGTCCAGTTGATTCCCAACCATACCTATTGATGCGCACCAGGCTTAGCTGATACCAGCAAGGTCATAACAGTTAACAAGACTTTTTGCGTTTCCGAGCACTGTTGTCAGATTCAGCTGACCCCCCATGTGATGAACATTGCATCCTGACTTTCCCTCGAAGTTATCGTACTGGAGTCGTGGAGACAGGGTGGTCCAGATACTCTGAGCGATGTTTCTTGCCGCTGCAAGCTTGTATGCGGTAACCGTGTTTACTCCCAGGTATGTAGTAATGTCTAGCACACTGCTGCGGATAATTTCGAGGCGATGGCCTGCTGGGAACCCTTCGGAAAACACAGGGTGGAGCCGGCCGACAAAGAAGAATGCTTCGAGGGGGATGTCAACGAGACTGTAGAATCTCTGGCCCGGAACTAGTGATTTGATAATCAGCGGGTGATATCCAGAGAAGATGAGCTCGGCAATGTCGATAAGAAGCATATCTGGGCAACAGCACAACTTACCGCCAACTCCTAGGGCGTTACAGCTGATGATTGACACCTTCCAATTAATACCTGACTTGAAACGGCCAACGATGGGACCATTGGAAAGCTGCTGCAGCTTGAATCCGTCGACGGAAAAAGTGTTTGGGTCCCGTCTCCTGGGATCCGTGACTGGATACACCTCACTCAGTAGCGAGATGTTATTCCCGTTCTTTAGTTCTGTCTTGAAGAAGCCGGCCCCATTGTTTGGATTGATCCAGTTTGGTGGAAAGATGAATTGGGCATTAACCTGGATACCAAACTGCTGATCAGGTTGATTTTCGACAACTTGCAGAGCAAAAGGAACCTGTGCCTCTCCTTGCGGAGGAGGAGCCCAGTTGCTTGACCAAATTGTACTCGTAAGGGCGCCCTGTACCCTTGCGACATCTGTACGGTCGGGATAGGTGCCTCTGAAGATGGGGTGCCGTTCGAGGATGAGAATGTGAATGCCCTGCACGTTGAGAAGTGGAAGCGCCATCGTGGGAAGGTCTACCAAGTCGATCTATAGAGGACGAGTAAGAGGGCTGGGGCAAGGATGGCGGCGTTGAACGAATGTGTCTAGGCCAAACATCGGTCTGGCGACAGTCGACAGCTAAATACCCTGCAAACAAACAGTAAGAAGTTGGATGAGATGGTAGCGTATGTGCTGGCCCAGAATCGTTCTCACACGACGGGCAGTGGTGAACAGTTAATGCAAACGCCCATGACCGGATCTCAGTCTTACGGGTGCATCCGACAATATCCATTGCTCTCTAGCTTCGCCTGATTCCTTCAAATGACGAATCAATGGAGTGTGGTATTAACCAGCCATCACAGACGGTTAGCCAGGGCGCGGGAACTCACAAGGTATCCGTATTGGCAACTATCCCCACTCAAGGATCACCGACATATTTCAGCAAGCTACTGGCGACAATCACAACCAAGTATCAACTGCTTTATGAGAGGTTACAAAACCACCCAGCATGAGCTCGCGCTTCAGGATTTCGTCAAGAGAGGTCTGAACCGACCCGTGGACCTCACTCGTAACCTCGATGTTCTTACTAACCCGAGTCCCCGAAACTTGGTCACCATGCTCCAGAATGCACTTGCTGGAATCACCGTACAGCTTCAGGGAACTCGTGCCATATTTACTCGCCTTGGCTTCTGGCAAACTGTCAATCTATCGTTCACTTCTGCTGCAGCTCCTGGAGCGTCCGCCTCATCTGAAATCAAGCGGTTCCTTCCCATGAGTGTCGCGGTCCTGCAGTGTAAAGGCTACACGGATGCTGCGCAGGCATTCAAGGACTACGTTGGATCTTTTCAGCGCGATTGGGAGACATTCATTAGGCCAACAACAGATAAGGGACTGGGCAACTATGCATTCGAGACCGATACACGCATCTTCTGGACTCGATGGGCCACTTTTGTCGTGATGGAACGTCGGCCAGATGTCAGCATAGCAACTGGTGAGTAGTCGTCTTGTTTCTTTCCAATCCAAGCGGAATTCTAGGATCCACGCAGAAACTGATTATACCATCTTCAGGATCACCCGCACCACCCGTCGATTTCAAGAAGCTCACAACAGACCTCGATCAAACTTTTATAGCAGAACGCAGGTCCATCTCTACAGTCCTCAAGGCGGGAATTTCAGCCGCCGACATACCGGGGATCATAGTCAGCCAAGAAAGTGTATTGAAGTTTAGTTTCCAACCAGGAGCGCATAAGGTAAAATATTTGCAGGTAAAGCAGTCGGGGATAGTCATGTTTGGAGGAGACATGACTCCGATGGGGGAAATCCGTA
Source organism: Neonectria neomacrospora (assembly GCA_917563905.1). NCBI lineage: Eukaryota > Fungi > Ascomycota > Sordariomycetes > Hypocreales > Nectriaceae > Neonectria > Neonectria neomacrospora. Next base: position 43,180 of record OU830649.1, on the reverse strand, counting down.
TTGTTGGTCTCGAAGACGGAACAGCGACAATCACGATTCAGGTTGCCCATGTTTCCTCTCTGCAGACAGTATCACAAGAGTTCACGGTCACAGTTGTGGAGAACACCCCGGGTTCTGGGTAGGCAAGTTGGGCGGCGAAGAAACACGACTGGGGTTTTCCGTCTTTGGAAAATCATTTTCTCTTGATCAATGTCATTCCTTTTGGCTTGCTATACTGACAGCCGCTGCCACAAGTAGCCAGATAAAAGTGGATGGCAACACTCTTGTTTGAGGGTGTTCGTTCTTCGTCTACTAACTATTTCATTTGTGATTTGTGACAGTCCTCAGCCTTCAGCTAAGCTGAAAATCACGACTCGTGCAGGATAGCTCCACTGAACCCCCATGTCCCGTTGATGATCGGCACGGGTTGGGTGGGGAACGTCGGACATTAGACAACCAATACTGGATGTGACAAGGCAATAGTTATGATCATGAATGGCAACTAACCTAAATAACACACTGAGGGAATTTCAGCTTGCCACTAGCATGTCTGAACGAGAACTTGGAGAACCAATCGCATACCTGAGACATCAATTCTAAACCGGGCATAGCATTAGGTCTACCCGTCACTTCTGTACGGGATAGCAGAGAACATCCTGGCAAAGGCCTGGCTGCCAAGAAGCTAAGCTTCTCACTATTTGCTGATCCCCGAACTGGGAGCCTTATTCGGCATGGCTCAGTGTCCGGCCATGGCCAGAAACGGTTCAATAGCGTAGAAACTTAGTTATGGTATTGCATACGCAAGCCCTTAGGACGTGTGTGCCAATAAACCTATTTTTGTGTAGGATCTGGCATTGTTACGTTGCGACTAAACTCTGTCCATCATTACCCAGTATTTCGCAATCGTTGCGGTTTGCCTGTGGTACTCTATCCAAATAACCCTCGTGAATATGGAGCACCAGTGGAGCTCTAGTGAAAGCGCATTAGCGATGAACACGCAAGCCTGAGTTTAGCTCGTCTCTCGCAGTCTTGAGTGTCTTATGGTACTTCCACTTCCGTCGACTTGCGGACTTTTTGAGAACCTCACGCGAATCGGGGCCGATCCTTTCGGCCCAAGAGGCGGTTTGGGCTAGCTGAAAGAAGCAACCCTCATTATTTCGACACCAGTGGAAATTTTGATCATGGCATCAACGGCTGGACTCATGGAAAGCTAGGCAAGCCGGGATTCAATTTCTCGCCTGATACAGCCGGGAGGACTATAAGAAGGCCATGATTCTTCACTAACTTCGTAACAATCTCCAACAAGCCTCGAACGACAAACACAACACTCTAAATCCTTCAATCAAAGCATCAGCTACCGAACCCCCTTTGACAATGTCTTCCTGGTATAGCCTGGATGTCGAAATTGACCTCAAGTGGGTTAGGGCCTTGTATTCTGTCCTGGGAATGAAGCTCTGCTTCGCTATGGCCGTCGGTTCAGGTGCCAGTGCGACCTTCTCCAACGTCGTTGCGTACACGCACAGTAAGCCTTTTACACTCTCCACAACCGGTTGAGCAGGACTAAGGAATAAAAACCACAGCCATTGAGCCCAACATCACTATTGAGTGGAGCGACAGCTACCGCCTTGCTGCCAGCATTAACAACTTCTCCAACGGTGGTGAGTTCAGCTCTCATGCGGTATGCAATGAGACGGCCTGCTAATTATCCATCTGCAACACAGTAAAGTTCACTGCCTCTACTGATAAGATTGCTGTCAATTTTGGCAGCAAGACTGAAGTCAATGAGGACTGGTCCATTACCACCAACCCTGATGACACTGCGCCTGAGGCGGGCTTCCTATTCACCAATAAGATTGAGGTTGCGGTAGTCCTTTACTGTGAGATTCAGAATGAGTATAAGGCCATCTACATTAGCTACGTTGGCCCAATGCCCGAGAACTCTGAGGAGATACTCACTCCCAAGCAGAAGGTTTACGTCTGGTTCTCCAATAACTTTGAGGACCAGGCCATGATCGATGGCTTTGAGGGAGAGCTAAAGGAGGTTGAGTACAGCGGAAAAAACACTGCCACGGTCAGGTTTGACACCAACGGCACCTGGTATGACGAGTAGATGGTGGATATAGTATAGCCCCGGCGGCCAATCGTTACCTCTCGGGCCGGCCAGTTCCTCTTGAGACTCGCTTCTCGCAGATCAATCAATCAATATTGCGGGTCCCTGCGGCTGAGTATAGAATATTGGAATGTGCGTTCTGTGCCGGCGCTTCCGTCGGCTTGTTTGAATCTCGGTCCAGAACGAATTAGGAAGCTGTGTGCTAGGTGACCAGCTGAAATCATACCCATGCAAGAATGCAGTTGCCGGGGTTGCGGAATGTCTTAAACCCCAACAAGACCCAACGTCCTCTACTCTGTAATTCCAAGGCGGTTCTCTTCTTTCGTTACTGCAGGCTGTACACATGCAGTCTTGCCTACCATGACGACCTACAGCGTGACCGTGATAGTCGACGCCAAATGGATCCGCCAGTTCCGGGGCGGCAAGATGAATCTTTGCACGGCTTTCAGCGTCACCTCCAACTACAGCAAGGTGTCGTACAACGTCATTGCCACTCACGAAGGTATTTGCAGAAGCGCTCCCTCACCACGTTACATATTGCTCAGTGTTCAATTGGTTGAGATAGCTCTAACTTGGTACCTTCCTCTCCAGATCCAGTGCCGCTGAACACGGCGTCATGGAATGACGACTACAAGATTGCAGCTTGCAATACTGGCTTCGCAGAAGGCGGTATATGTCCCTCTCTAGCCAGGGGGGACGGAACATGAAGTAAATGATGGCTGACTTGCTGTTATCTCTAGCCTATGTCTCACCCAGCATATATCCTCTGCCTATTGAGTTTGGCCAGGCTGTATCGCTACTCAAGAATTGGACCATGGAGACGCCCAACCCCAGTGAAAGCGCTCCTTCAAACGGCTGGCTGTTCATCAACAATCCATCCGCCTCTGCGCTGGTATTCAAGACGATCCGTAACCGCTCAACGCCCATCTACGTCACGTCAGCCGAAAGTACACCCCCTCCAGGACAGCACACGCTCATCCCCAACGGACGGGTCTTGCTCTTCTTTGCAGACGCCGAGGCACAAACCTCCTTCAACGCGGAAGCTACTAATACGAGCACGTACGAATATTCGTACCTCGAACACCCACGAGTGACAGCTTACTTCAACGCGCAGGGCGATTGGGAAACGGTCAGCGAAGAAAGCTCCGATGCTGTGGCCAGTGATGCTATGAGCGTCATATCTCAGCGTCGCGATCATAGACCTTCTGCAACATCTGAGCGTGAAAAAGCGCATCTTTGAGACTTACTTGTATGTCACATTGTCAGGGTGGAGTTTTAGACTGAGAGAAGTACGCGGAGGGGAAAGCTGGTTGCTTAGGCAAGCCTTGTTGATTAGGATATTGGTCGCTATTCGGGCCAACGGCTTCTCTACTTCGCAAGGCAAGCGGGCCTAGAATGGACAGCATGAAATGATAAACAGGTTGCCACTTTGAAATGGCTTCTCTTTATTGTTCTCTATAACTTTATGCTCCGCGGATGGGCCTTTGCATTTGCTAAATAGATCTGGGCACACTTCAATATCATCGAACCCTACATGGCCGCATGTCCACTTCACGTCTGCCTGCTTGCAAAACATAATTGAATTGAGCACTCTGAAAGCTATCCTTCGTTCTTCATGTCTGTAACAACAATAGTCACCAGAAGACAGTTTATCAAGCCGTCACAACTGGCGTAACGAGTGGACAAGGGGACCTGCCGCTGTCAGCACATTCGAATACATTGCGGTGCGGAAGGCTTACAAACATACTTCCAGCAGGCTGGGTATCCAACGATGGTTGACGGTTTATAGCAGCTGATGCAGTAAGCGGTACACAGCAGATGTCCATGGAAGCCTGCTAGACTAGACGAGCAAGAGTATGACACCTTGGTAACTAGAGAAGTAAGAGTGGATAGCGGTGTGACCACAAAGCGCTCGATTCCATGCCGCTAGTCTATATGATATCACAGTAAGCTCGAAAGACACCTGAGAACTCATACATCTAAGAAATATGCTTCGCATCTTGACCAAATGCCAGATCCCACGCGCCTTGGGGGTTACAGAGCTAGACTAAACGCCCTCGCAAAGCTCCGCAGTAGCTAGCCATGGCTTGGCTTGTGCCATAGGTCATCGTGTGATGAGCGCTTATTTGCCTCGTGTACTTCGGAAGAAAGAAATGGAAACCCGCGTTTCAGAGCCTGAGGTTGTCTCTCAGGTGTGGTCGGCCGATCTCCCTCTAAACTCCTGGGCGACGGTAGACTCTCTAGCTCGCTTTCAACCAACTCCTTCACCTCTCTCAAGCTTTTCTTTAGCTTGAATGTCTTTTCACTGCTTCCGCTCACAAGAAAATTCCATGTGGCTGCATCTAAAAGGGATAAAATGGGCTTCAGAGCTTCCTGGACTCGGTCGACAGCTGGACCGGAAACAGTGTCTGCGACGTCACCGTGCAGTTGCGCCCTGACCTTGGCCATGAGTCTTTCACACCTCTGAGCTGCCCTGAGGAGGACTTCAAGAGTCTCCCTTCTATTTTCACGGTAATCTTCAGAATGTGCCATAGAAAAATAACTAGATAAAGTCAGCCCGTACTCAGTGAGGCCTGTTGCCTTTTTAGTTTAGAAAGAGGCCTGCCTTTTCTCAGGCAACTCATCCTAGTCATGTCTGCCGTCCTTAGGGCCTCCACTAATCCCCTTCGAAGCCTATGATGGCAGGCCTCGAAGGTAATATAGTCAGGCTCCTATTGGGATTCCAAGCCGCAGATGTATTAGAGGCCCTCACAAAACTCAAGGCAACTCCAACACAAATCCTCGATTGTCGTTTCCTATTTGATTTTGCCGATTTTCTCGTACTTCTCCGTCGTGAAGGCCTCTCTCACGCCTTGCCACGGTAAGTGTCCCCTCACAAAATAAAGGAGCACATGCCAAACAGCCTCGAGGTCGTCTCGCCGTGACTGCTCTTGTCTGAGGTGCGTGTTAACACTCATATATCGTGCCGTGCCAGTCAGTGAATTGTGCTCGCGGTACCGGTTGGTAGGGAGGTCTTGGTAGCTCTTTGCTGTAGCAAGGTCAACAACCACGACATCATTCGCCTACTTTATGCCCGCTCAAATCAGAAACTTCTCTGGCTTGATGTCCCAGTGTATCAGCCCTTTTGGTACAAAAACTCCATTCCCAATAACTAAAATAATTAGCTGACCGGTGATAAGCACTTGGAGGCTTCCACATACCATTTGTGTTGCCACCATGACCGCAGTTTAGGCAGTGAGCTTCCGCCCGCAACGATCAAACAAGTCTTCCAGGGAAGGCCCGAACAAGTCCATGATCAAGTTTATATGACAGCTGTAATCGCCAAAGTAGAAGACATTAGGCTTTCCATATGTTCGCAGTCATTGGCAAGCCTGTGGGATATGGGACTTCAACTCGAGAGCTCAACCCCATCCCGCGAGCTTCTTATAGATTCGATACTCCTCCTGAAGTTAGAGTAGAACAGAATCGCGAGGCTCCCGTGGCTGTATGAGCTAAAGATTCTCTAGTCAGTAACAAGTTTCATAAAAAGCCACTTACGAATTTGATGGCTACTGGTTTATTGTCCGACAGCCTGACGCCTCCATAGACAATACCGAACGTCCCAAACCCAACTTTTCTTCCTACACAGTACTTAGAGCCAGGGTTGCTTTGGTCTGCCAAGAGAAGACCGCCATCAGATGTCTTTTCGGTATCTGATGGGAAGCCAACCGGGGTGATCTTCCTCCCCTGATCTTGCAATGCATCCACTGATGAACTATCATCCTGGCTCTTCATGTGGAATTTCTCTTCAGGAGGCACGTCGTATGTTTTGCTATTCTGCAGGTGACTCTGTGGATGAAATGACATTCTTTTGCCGTGTCTCCTTGGTCTCCTCTTACCCCAGTCAGCTCAACGCGGAACAACATCGTCCACGAGCAACTAAGAATGACTCAGAACCATCCTTAGCTCTCGGTGGTCATACGTTCCAGACTTTGGGTCTCTAAGGGGTCAACGATTGGAGACAGAAGTAAGACCAGCTCGAACCAACAGTTGCTCAGAAGAATAGAGGACAAGGAAGCAAGAAACAGGCCTGTCGGGCAGACTTTCTCTGTATAAGAGTTCGATAAAAAGTGTCTACGTAAGCAGGCGGTAAACAAGGTTGCGACTCATACATCCCAGATTCAGTTCTCTGCTCTCGAAATGGTACTGTGCTAGTCTTGTTCGTCACCCGACATCTTGCCATCGCTCAACAGTCGTTGCGTCTTTTCTTTCTCTGGACTTATCCGCATGGCTCAGGGATAACGATGTGACTGTGATCATTTCAAGCCACCAAGGACGTCAAGGCTCGCTCCCAATATGAACCACCGTACCACCGCCCAATTCCATGTTCTCATTCCCGACTGTGCTTCCAAGGAAACGCACAACCGCCGTCTTGGTCAACGCTACGGTCTTGCCCCTACCTAGCGGTCTAGTGGAAAGAACGTCAAGCAAGGAATCAGCCACGGCGCCAAGAGAATTGGCCATACCCTTCTGTCACAAGTCGATACATCTTCAAACGGTGATCAGCAATACCGCAGATCGGCCGTTGAGGTACACTTACCTGATCTGAATCCATTTGAGGACTAATGAAAATGCTATGAGTGGGTAGACGGGTGTCAGCTGCCACAGGCAGGCTGCCGAAGACTGAAAGAAGGCGTGAGGTTATGAAGACCACATCATTGAGCTTGGGAAGATTTTTCTATAACCTATTCTTTTCAATATCAGCCCTTATCTATCGAGTCATTGTTCAACGCACCCAAGAGGTTGTCACTGAGATTATTTGGGGGTAACAAGCGACTCAAGTTGATAGCGATCCATTGTCAAGTAAAGGGGGCAGCCGGATCTCAAATAGCTACATCAAGCCATCCCTAAAGCACGTTGCTGACCTTGGCGACAAGCTTATCCCGGTGAATACTGCATCTGGCGTCTCAAATCTTGTCTTCCCGCAGGCATATGACTCTAACCCCACTACTTGATAGGATCCGCGGGCTCACCGTGGTACAATTCACGTTCTTCATGGTGTTGGGATGAATAGAGAGAAGAATCGATTAACAGACTGAGGATCTAGCACCATATATAGGCCTTCTTGAACCTCATGCAACAGCCCAGCCACCAGTGACACCAACAGCCGATCTGCATCAATGGCCGTATGTGCCATGTATGCATGAGCAGGTACCTCTACTGACCCTACCCCTTACGGGATACATAGCCTCTCCTACCGCCCAGGCCTCCCTAGTTTACATTACGCGCATCAACAAGCTCAATAGAGCGTCGAGCTGTTCACCCCATGAGCAGGCTCCTAGCGTCTAGTTATACAGCATCCTTAGAGCCTTTATCAGATTTTCTACTACGCGATAGATTGGGTCAACTACAATTTGAAGGTACTGGCTCTAGCTTCCATATCTGAGCCAATGTCAGGTAATATAGGCTTGTTGGACGACTGAGAAGTGAGCTGAGTTCAAAGCACTGGCGTTGGAGAGCACCCCGCAAGCACGTCAACCTGCCTACTTCCAAAACTCTGCGTGGTGTTAGAGCCATAGCTTAAATTAACCATGGTGGAGTCTTATAGAAGTCGAGCTGTTTGTTTGGGCACCAAATCTCATGGCCCCTTTCCACGAAAGCCTCTGAAAGACGAACATCACAGCAATACCCCACTGCGGGCTCAGGTGCAGTGGGTAGAGTCTAGAGATATAGCCAAAAAGTAAAGCAAACAAAGCTACAGATGCAATGGTGTTAACTATCGCTAGATAACAGAGCCATCGTTTACGACTGATTCTAGATAGGTACCCCGCCCATACAGCTACGGTAATGTGATACATGACAGGTGCAGCCTATAACCTTTCGATGCCAGATACATGCTATTTCCAACTATCAAGGGCAGCAAAGATAAGCATAGAGACTAAGACTCCCTAAAAGATAAGCTAACTGTTATAGAATGGGAACTTTAAGAAGAGAGAAGTATTAAGGGTACTTAAAGGGTATAATAATGCAAGGCCCTAGGAACTAATCAATATCATTATAACATTAAGGAATACTCAGTTATACCTTACTTGGGAGCTCTCTGCTCCCCCCTGTGTGGTCCGCTATGGACGAGAACATGGGGTCATATCTGATACTTCTGCATACGTTTGGCTTTGGAACGTTGAATCAACCGCTTGAGCGATCGGCCAAGATGGTCGAGCCTAGCGTAAGTACACCTTAACCCTAGCAGGGGATACCCAGCTGGCCGTAGCGTGAGGCAGACTGGAACAAGGTAGGGCTATCTTGCTTCAGCGTCTTAGGCATGCCACAGGGGCCAGCATTCGGTTTATGATATTGCGATTATCATGCATGGAGTGGAGTAGCTCGGTTCATTTTGCGAACGGTGGGCTTCTATATGTATTCCCGGAAACTCGGAGGGGGTTTGGATTTGTGTTGGAAAGCCGACCATTACTTTATTCTCCCAGTTGAGGATCCTGATGAAGAAGAAGAGAAGGGAAGTGGCAATGGGAAGAGTGGGAGCTTTGGAGTTGAATGAGGCACAAATTCAGACTCGGCTTATATCACTCACAAGCTTGGGACATTTATGAATAGATTAAGCTGTCATGGTGCGGCTACAGGTTGGGAGGGCGAAACTGATATGGATGCATTGATGGGTGTAGAGGAACCTTTGCTTATTGAGAGTTGGCCCCTTGAACAAATTTCTGCTCCTTTAGAAACTTGATCAACATTAAGGTGATGTCTTCCTCTGATCCTCCGATTGCAACACATTCCTCAAGTTGATATCCTAAACCAAGCTGCCAGTCTTGCTTTCCAACAACGTCTCCCTTAGCAGTCTCAAAGGCAACTTTGGTGGTTTCCCCAGCAATAGGAATAGCCACGCTCATCTTTCCAGCTCGGGTCCGGAGCCAGCTTTTCGCCTTCAGCGTTAGTACCAGTTTTACGATCCGGGTTGATGGAGTCCCGCTCCATGCTGTGATGTGACCGGTCTTGTCGGTCAGCTTCGCCGTTGACGGGCGGATGTTTGATACTCACACAATCCTTAGAAACCCGTTTCCGTAACAACTCATATGGCGGAGTCCAACTATACTGGCAGCCCTTTGCGCCAATTTCAGTGCCACTCTCATCAAACACGAGAGGTAGAGGCCCTTGGCCGATGAGGTTCTCGCCAGCTTCTTGAATAAGTTCTATGGCTTCGGACGTCAATGGGAAACGATCAAACGAGGCATTCATGTTCCAAAAATCATTGCTTGAGGTTCGAGCAGAGAATGAAATGGGTGTGTAAAGGTTTGAGTTCGAAGGGCTGTAGACTGTAGGCGTGGCCAGTGACGATTTGGCAGCAGGTGACCTACATAAGCTTTGATGACTATGTAATTTGTCCCGGAACTTTGATTGTCTATGGGAATCCACAACACAGGGATGAGAAAATGAGACTTCCATTGGACCTTTTGTGGCTTAACAATTGGAACGGAAAATCAAGGTTCCCGAAATGAAATAAAATAGAGTTGTCGCCGTTAGGTCTTAGCCAGTGTCCTTAAAGTGGCGTCCTAACCCATGTGGACGCTGCTCACAGTTCGACCGTGTCAGGTTCACCTGGAAGATCATCCATAGAGGTGGTCCCTTCCTGAGCGTCCGACTCTGGTTCCGGGGCAGGCTAGGGCAGCGGAGGCGGCTCATTTTTTGCCATGGCTCGGTTCCCCTTCGGTTGGTTCGACATGTTAAACTTCAAATCTTGACGAAGAGTGTTTTTAGGGCGTCTGTTAGGAACGGAAACGTTAGCGGTCTGCTATAATAGCTAACGCCGTGAACATTCAGTCTCCGAACTGTTTGGGCACTCTTACTGTATGTAATGCTCTTTAAACGAACAATTACAGGAGGCATGGGAGGGGGTTTGAGAGGTTTGACTTTACAAAAAGCAGAATGCGAATGGCACAATAACTGACAAGGGCAGTGGTATTCCGATCAAAGCCCCGAGACTTTGAGAATGAATGCATTGAAATCGCAAGGTAGCTCAAAGTGCTTGTGATAGCGATGACATGGGGTCCAAGATACACCACCTCATCCTTCTGCCAGTAATCGTGCCATTGAACACCTGTATAACAGGACGCGTCACGCCCGTTCGTGCAGTTGTATCCCTATTTAGTCGGATTTAAGAAAGCCTGTCAAGGGTTATATGCGTATTGTTCGTGACCTCGTTCTGACTGCGTTAACCTGCAGTCTGTTTGAGGTGGACTAGAAACTAATTCTATCCAAGCGTAGGCTATGACTACCGAGCCGTTGGCTATACTTGTATACACGCTTACTCTTTAGGGATGGGATGGTTGTATTGGCATACCACCCATCCGCATAACTCTTCCTACGACACGAACTGGTTAGACTCCTACTAGCATGCATATACCACGGATTGACGCTTGACCCCTGTTGTGTTCCCACGTCGACTCCCAGGTTGCATGCAGGTTGGCCGCAATATCATCCTTTCCGAAAGCTTTCTTAGCAAACAAGCGGATGAGATAGTCAGTCTGAGTGACCAAGGCCGCGAATGAGCCATTATACCGAAACCATTGACGCAACTCGGGAGTGATTATCTTTCCTGGGTTGATGCTGTCGGTTCGGCCTTGAGCCACACTATCTAAACAGGGTCAGATAAAGCTCATGACACGATATTCACGCCTGGACAACCATTGCGGCATTGCCTGGTGCTCCAGCAAGAACATAGCATATGCGTGCCTCTCAATATATCGATATGGCTTCCCCCTGCCTGACAGGGCTGATAAGCATGAAATTACAAGTAGATGTTACCTTCATCCAATGTCCTGCCGTCCTAATAGAGTAAGCCCGTTGACTGGACACGCCGCACAGTGTGCCCATTATGAGGCAGGCAGGCTGCTTGTAGGGTAGCCAACAGATCAGGGTTCCTTGACAGGAGAGCTCGGGGATACAGGGCCTGATACCGAGCGGAGATCCTCTGGCGCACGGTGCGGCCTCACAACGGAGCCCCCCCGTGGTTAAGAGACGGAGGAAGAGAGCTGCGTCTGGTTCGGCGCTTCGAGCACGACAAGTCCCTCCAACACTACCCAATCCGTCTTCCACGAGCCGAATCCTCAAAGGTAGCAGCCCCGACACACGACGTAGCAGCGTTTACGTCAGAACATACGTTACTCTTGCTGGAATCGAGGCGAACATGCAGACCCAGCGGCTTTTTCGCCAAATCTGCTGTTACGGATTTCCAGACATTCAAAATGCACTCTCGCTTCCACAGAAAACTGTCCGAGACAGGCTTTCCAAGTGGCTATACATCGGGAGGCAGTGGCAGGCAATTATCGAGGGATTCGCGTCTGCCCTCGAACAAAAGTCGCAGGAGCTTACTGGGCTCCTCTGCTGGCTGGAACCCACATCAAAGTGAGTTTAGCCGGCACTATCAAAGGGATAACCAGCTTCCTTACTAATCAGCCTTCAGCTGGGAGAGAGCAAGGCACACAGACCATCTCTCTGCTACCAAACATCTCTTGGACACTACGCCCATCCGTGATAGGGCTTTACTGCTCACACCCCAGGTTAACGAGGTTTTAAAGCAGATAAATTGTACAGCCCCGGTTTCAGTCTTCCCTTTGGCGGCTAACCGTACTTTAGTGAATCATTCCTTCATCAATAAGACGCCCCAGGTCACATCACGTTCGCAGTCTCTAAGCATGACAGCGATGCATCAATCCGATCGAAGTAGCCCCGAAACTAGTGTCGCACTCGCTCTCGGGGCTTTCCATACTGTGTCAGAAGCACAACCTGCTTGGAAGGCTTCGTCCCTGGTAGCTGTATCCGAAGCCCTTCCTGGATCGCGCGGTACACATTCTGAGGATGCCGATATCCTACTGGTACTCCTTTCTTGCCTCGCAAAATCCGGCATCCCTTTGGATCTCTTCCGTGGAGCAGCGCCTCGCAGACGCTGGACCGCAGAAGGCGAGATTGAAGACGTGGATGCAACTCATACTGGTCTTGCTCCCGCACTTCGCAGTTTCCTCTCCGACACCCTGAGATTGAGCAACGCTTTTGACAAGCTGGAACTGTCGTCCACCGTCGCGAAGAACAACGACGAGACCTACACCTTGGACGAAGAAGTTGCGAAGCGCGTCCGTGAGGGATTACCTGAAGAGGACCTCTCTTTTTGGAGACTCCAGGCCTTGATCGTTGCATATCGAGCGGTCCCATGGAAATACATCGAGTCTGTGTAAGTTCAAGCCGACTCTAGAATCAATTATTCATTCTGACAGGCATAGCACTCCAAGCACAAAACTCTTCCTACCCCACCTCAAACATGCCCTGCAACCATTTCAATATTGCTTTGAATCTCTACCTGCAAGCATAAGGACCGACCTTGTGCTCACCCTCATCGAGGCATCTCGGTTTCCCAACATGGTATGGAAACGCTTTGCTGTTGGTCAAGCGGCAATTGCTTCACATGACCTAGAGGACTATTACCTTCGCGCTTGCATCGCACAATCAGAATGCCTCCTGAGCCGGATTGCCGGGCAGATGGACCAAGCCGACAGCAGCCTCAGTGACCTCAGCAAGCGCATGGCCGGGAGGCCCATGGATAAGAGGACGCATTCGGACATCGGCCACGTGATCATCCAGCGTTCTCTGAACTGCATTCAGGTCGAACACCTCTCCAAGGCCAAGGGAGCACTGGAGGGCTGGAGCCCCCTCGCCAGGAACCCGTCCTCATTTGAGAAAGTCATCGTCGTTCGCAAGGACACGATGCTGGGAAGGGTTCTACGGTTCCAAGGCGCGTTTGAAGAATCGCTGATGCACCTCGAGAGAGCGCGGGCAACAGCAGAGGAGTGCAAGGATCTCATCTTCGACCAAGACCTCCGTGATCTTACCTGCAATCATGCCGATACGCTGCGAGAGCTCGAGGACCCTGTGTCTGCCGAACGTCACCTTCGTGTAGAAATCACGCGACGAGACCAGGGTGATATCTCTTCGCCAGGCAGGTCTCTCCTGGACCTGTCTTTAGCAGAAGCCCTATTTGCTCAAGGACGCTTCAAGGAGGCAGAAGAGCTTTGCTTGAACATCCAGTTGACTCGCTCCAGTCTCTTGAAGTTTGAGAAGCTGCGCTTACACATCACACTGGCAAAGATACGCCACGTCGCGTCCGACAACGCAGGCGCGTTTGACAGTTGGAGCGGAGCAATGAGAGAAATTTGCAAGTTTCATATGACCAATGGCCATACAACCCGAATCATCGCCACATCCATTTGCGACACGGTGAGCGCTCTCGGCGAGACCCAGTTGCTGGAAGAATCTCTAGAGCGAGTGGCTGCTCTGGATAAAAGGGCAAAGCCAGGAGGTGTTCAGTACTGGATTGCGGGCATGCGCCATTGGTCGGCTTATTTGCAGTCTCGAAGTATTCGTAGTCATATGTAGCCTGTCTATACTACAAGCGCCATGTGTGCCTTTCCTTGTTCTACGCTGAGCCGCAGTGGAGTTTACATCTCCAACCCGCTCTGTCAACACGTGACCGTTTGAGGTTAGTCCTTCTAGGCGGAATGCATGGCTCCTAGGGGATCCTAGGAGATAACGAAGCACTTACGTCCGACTGAAGAAGATTGTCAAAGGTCTAAGAAGCTGTAGCTCTGCTAACTTTCTCTCTGAATCCGCACTTCATTTGCGGGCCGTCAATGTCGTACTGGCCTGAGATAATCATAATAAAGATGCGCTGTGTGGTACTCAAGACATCGGTCGGCTACTTCGTGTCCCAGATGTTGTCTGGGTTGCAGTGTATTAGACCTGGCTAGACTGCCTGGCTTCATATCAGCCGATCATACCCGTGTCCACCAATAGATTCCCAAATACTTCTGCTGTCGTAGCAAGCCAGTTATAGTCGTCGACTTCGTTCTGCTCATCCTGCCGATTCGGGCCCCGCTTGTGGAGGGCATCCCCAGCAAGCTGTTCAATTTTTTGCCGAGCAACTTGGATTTCATCGATTAGCCAATCCAACGATGGAGAACTATCCACAAGAGTCCACTGCCTCCCTTCATTCATTATGGTGGCTTCGTAGAATGTCTCAAGTTGGTCATAGAGGTGTCCGAGTTCATCCCATTGCCGCGGGGCAGGGCGTCTTTGTCGTCCCGTGCAAGCTCGTATTGATCGCAGAAGAGCTGGATACGTTCTTTGACATCAAGGGCGCGTCCAATAGACAAAAAGTAAGAATTCCAGCGCGTGGACTGGATTTTAACAAGCTGCCCGAAACTCTTAATGTCAGTGTCTGAAACCGGAAGCAGCGCGCTTGGATTAACTTGCGGCGTGGAACAAGGATCTTACCTCCAATCCATCAAATACAGCCAGCTCACCGCCAATTTCTATTGATATTGATCTGAAGAATTGACGGCGTTGAGGACTGGCAGGAAAATAACTGCATTGAATATGACAGATCATCGCCCTTCCGCCCTCAGGTTTCCAACAGTTGACAATTGATGCAGTAACGGTGAAAGCACAACTATATTCAAGTCTGTTGGCGCTTCCAGTCGTGGAATTCCTCTTCCTCGTCGCCATCCTCAATTTCGTATTAGTCCTTGACATTGCCCAGCCCTCCTGCAGTCTTTCCGTCCATCGCAATCCAACGTTATATAAGCAATATCGCATTTTTTCAGCTTATCTGCTACTGGTCGTTTCGCTTGAACAACCAGCACACTGAAGTGAGCAGGTACTGGGTATAAGTATTGTGTAACGAGTATCATAAAGCCGTTACATATCGGCAACCGTATTGCCTCTATCGCCAGCCTGCTCCGCATCCACAACATTCTCCACCACCGAGGCGTTCTGTACAGCCAAGGGACCTTGCACCATCAAGGCATTTTTCAATAGCCAGTCTTGATACACCGTCTTGATCCAAATACCCAGATATCGTAGGAAAGTAGTAACCTTATAGCAGCGAACGAGAGTTCTGGTGTCCCCGATTGAACAAGCTTTAATTAGGTCTATTCCATCAACTCGATCTCTGATGAAGTAAAGTTTCCAGTCTCCTCCACAGACGTATATCACAGGAATAGTGACGTCGATTACAAGCGTGGAGTTGGACGTGCATGCCAACGACCGCAACCGCTTAAGATGGCCCAAGGTCAAAACTGAGAGTTGAGCCTCTGCTTCTTTGCTGGAGCTAGCGGGCGTCTTGGTTTCAATGTTGACGGCAATCGGTCGGTCTCAAACTGGTTCGTAGGATGTATGGTTAATAGAGTTGGATTTGTTGACTCCTTGGTGTTGGCAACCACCTCGTTAAAGATGTCCAACTCCCGAGCCGCATCCCACGCCTGAAGTCCCTGTTCGGTCGCCCATTGTTGTGCGTCGTAGAAGCTTGCGTCGGAGAATCCCATGTCGATTGGCGTCAACGCCGACACGAAGTCGTCCTTCACTGACAGGGGGACGATGTTTTGTCCGTGGCCGCAAACCATCCTCACATGACCAAAGAGCGCCGCCACATCAGGAGGCAACTTGTCAAAGGAATCTAGTTCTGATGGGTTGACAGGCTTCTCCCTAAATCGCAAGTCCGAAACGCCTTCAACGGGACTTCTGGAGCGTTGAGATCTGCCCGTGCCTGTATGTGTGGATTTTATTGATTTCGTAATAGAGCTTATGCTTTTGAGAGACGGTGTGCATTCGGTAATCGGTTGCGGGCGGTGACTAAGAGTTTCCGGTGCGCCAAGTTTCCGACGCTTAGAGGTAGGCTTAAGGGCTTTATCATTATTGTTGACGATGTGCACGTCGCTCGGCGGAGAAGAGTCACTCATGATGCTGTCGACAGAGTCAAGCTTGCCTCCTGGCACTATGCAGTCAGATTCTATCGACAGACCGGACTTTCGGGACAACTCAGACAGTCCTCGGAACCTTTCAAGTCTTTGCAGGTATTTACCCGCTAAGGAAGTGGTCACTTGAAGTTTTCTGGCCATGGTATAAGATATATGTTCTTCAACTAGGCCAGGCTGGGTAAAGTAGATGCCACTTTGACAGCACTAGTATCTGCCTGGGATCCCTGGGTCCACCGAGGCCGCGTCTCCTGCAAATTCATCAATTGCCAGAGTTGGGCAATGCCCTGAGTCCTTGTAGCCAGTTGGGAGATTGGTGGCGGAGCTGGAGGGAAGGTTGATGCGGTAGTGGCTGTTTGCAAGTCGATGGGATTGCCGCACGACCAGCCTCGACCGCACAAGACCGACGTCTCGTCGGCCTTGGAGGCCTGCAGGATGCTCTACTTTGCCGGCCACGGCAGCACGCATCCCACAGAATCGCTGCAGAGCCAGCTGCTCCTCGATGACTGAGATCGGGAGTCATTCACGGTGACGAGCCTTCTGGAGACCAACCTTACTTCGAAGCCGCCATTCCTCGCCTACCTCTCGGCATGTGGGACTGATCAGATCCTGGATGAGGGACGAAGGCATCCATCTTGCCAATGCTGCCAGCTTATGGGGTTCCGTCACGTGGTGGGCATGGTTTGGAGCATCAATGACCGATTATATGTAGACATAGCGAGAATAACGTATGAGTTTCTGCGGGATGAGGCTATCGGGGATGAAACCGTAAGTCGGGGGCTTCACCGAGCGATCAGGATGCTTCAAGACCAGTGGGTAAACGGTGAGGATGCTGGGCGCAGAAAGTCATAGTCGTCGGGAGCGCAAAGGGACGCTGGAATAAGGCACGGGTCGGAGTCGAGGCGGCCGCTCTGGGTTCCTTAATCCTTATGTTCACTTTAGCGTTCTTATTGAAGTCATATAATGCTTGTCTTCTCAGTTCGGCACGTGCTATCTCTAGTCCAAAGCCATATTGCGCTTAGGGTCCGAAGGCACTCCTTCGTGATCTGACCTCGTCCTGTCCTTCATCGAGTATGCTTCTTCGCCTTTCCAAGTTACACCTGCCACTCCTATGCCCTCCTCCTTCTTGACTTCTTTGGATTTGCTCTACGCCGTACCTTTTTTACTGCGATGTAACGAATGGTAGTGCTATCGTTGAAGGCTTTGAAGTTCTCAGACGTCTCCGTGAACTTCACTTAGATGAGCAAGGGCACTCTGGACGTCTTGAAAAGCACCAAAACGTTGACAGACTACAGTCTAATTGTCAGATACGATAAGGGAGGTTTTGTGAGAGCTAACACGCGAAGCACTATTAGATACAACATGTGATACAACCACGATAGGGGATTCTACACCACAAAGCAAAGAGACAGGCTCCAAGTCAGATTACATTCGTAGTAAAGCACCCTTTGCCGTTACAATTAATAGAGCGCGCCAAAGCTTATGTTCATTAAGCAGAAATCCGCGACTCCTCCACCGACCAGGATCTTCCCCAGCAAGACACCGCCCGGAACCAAATGCTGACGCCATCGCCACACCCGCCGTACACGTGGCCTTCGATGTCGCATTTGACTCAACCCGGGATCCCGGTATTTACTATTGCAAAGAGTATCCGGTTGACCAAGAAAGGTAGTCCTGAATAGGGAACGATATCGAAGGCATATCTATGCAAAGAAGGAGCTGCTAGCTTGCGACTTTTCCTCCCTGTTCTGATTGGTAAAGACCTGACCTACGTATGTAAGGGGTGAGAATTGTCTATCGTGCCGTCTCTGTGGATATAACCAGTGTCAGTGGTGTATACAATTTCTTCATCCGGGCTGAAGCATATGCCGTTTTGTCTCCCGAAGCCATAGGCCATCGTTCGAATAGATCCCGTGTTGGAATCATAGCGGTAGACCTGATTTGGTAATTTCGGCTTGGGGCGTATTATCCCTTGCTCATAGCCATAGATTGGGTCTGTGAACCCGATGCTCTCATCGGAATGAATCACGACGTCGCTGAGAGAGTTGAACACCCTGCCGCAGAAGAAACTGACGACAGGAGCAACGATGCCGCGGCTTCTCAAGTTCTTTCTATACATCAAATATGTCGCTGTATCCTTATTCTAGGTGGGTTACTTTGCGCCTGATACAGTGGCCATGCCGCCCTTGCTGAGACTAACGACTGTTTCTAGGCCATTCTTCAGGAGACGTGATTTCTAAAGCCTTCGGACGCAGTCCACATTCCCCACACGATCCGCGAGACATTCCTCCAACTTCAAAAGACCTCTTCCAGTCCCCAAAATCCCTTGGCCAGTGTTACGCGCCCTCATCATGCCCGCCTGGTAGAATTCGGTAACCAAGTACGTTCTTTACCTCTGCCTGCGCATCCCATTGCACAGGCACCGTAATAAGGCCAACTGGCAAACACATCATGTGTATTATGCAATCACGAAGAAAAGGAAATTCCCAGATCTTTCTTTCCAACTCTGCTGTCGTCTCCTCAGTTTCTTCGATTGAGGCACTTGGTGAAGCAGCCCAATCCTCACCTGGCAGTTGTACAGCAGCACTACTAATGTCTGCGTCCGAGGTTTCTTTCGTCGAGCTAGCAAGCTTGTTAGAATCTTAAAGAGCCTTATGGGGATAGCTCAATTCCTTACAATAAGTTTCCAAACACGTGAAGGCCTGAAATGCGAGAAGCGACATCAGCAATACCTGTCCGAAGCTCCATGTACCCTCATCACTTCCACGTCCATTCGCCGAGACTGTGGTCTGAGATACCAAATTTCTAAGGTTATCACAACTAACTTGGCACAGCTTCGGAACGAGTGTGTCATAGAAGATAGAAAGAGCTGTCGGATGAGATATAATGCGATGATAGGGACTAGGAGCCAAAGTTCTAAGACCTTAAAGAGAACCTTTGTAGGCGAACCTTTTCGAACACGCTGACGCTGAATCCAGACGCTGTCATAAAGGCGAGGGAACTGGGTAGGCAGGTATGAAGTAGCTGCGGCCAACCACGTGGCCGGAGGATAGTCGACGATAGATTGGTACATATTCCAGCAGAAGACCAAATAGGACCATAGATCTAGCAGCAGCCCGATACACACAGCTAATGCTCGTTCCGGGGTGTAGAACTGACTCGTGCTGACGCCTTTCAATAAACAGTGTATAGGAAGACCGTAGCGAGATTGAGTCATGAACAATGTGCTATGTCGCCGAACGTGGCCGGTCATGACGAATGCGAAAAGGATGGCCATCGAAGCCAGCTCCAAATCTTGCCCGTGTTGCTGGTTATTAACCCGGCTGTGAAGATGGTCGTGTTCTCAACGGCTGTAAACGTAGCCCAGCAGAGCAACTAGACGATGTAGAAATGATACTGGGTAAGTGTACACTGTAGGAAGAGGCCGGCAATCACCATTGCGATACCGGTAGTAAGTTATTGATCGCTAAATGTCAGGCTAGTCTGGCGTAGTTTCTTGACCCACGGCTGTCTTAGGCGGATTGAGTGCCATGCTGCTATCCACGTATTTCTGGTAAGTGCTCGCGGAACTGGCCTATGTCAAGGACGAAACAGTAACGGGGGCTCCATGCGATGAGCCAAGTCATCCGGGCAGATACCAAGACCGATTTGATAGCCTAGAACCCGTGGAGTTAGCGAGAACCCGTCGTAGTATTGCACAAGGCCGTAGACTAGGTAATGCAGTTGATTGATGTGGCGTACCCCTATTCCGGCCTGTCAAGATGTGGATTGTTAGTATTGTTGGTTCTCTATTGATTGAAGGGCTCACCGACAATATCAGGGTCAGCGGCGAATTTGATGACCTCTTTTGAACTAGAAATGCCGCTTTCGCAGATAGCGCTAGAGCTGCAGGTGTTCCCCATGGCTGAGGTCGTTCTTTTAAGTGACAGACTCGAACCAAGTGAAGTCAAAAAGACTAGTGTTAGTATATACTTATATTAATAGGGCTATAGAGATGCGTTATGTACTTGGTTTAGGCTATGGGACTAGTATTGGCTTGAGTGAGGCAATGTAGCGGAGGTGACGCGCAGTCCAGCAGCAGGCTCAACAACCTATCACACTTATGCAGGTGAGATGGAAGAATGTAACCGTTTTATTTGTTTATGCAAGCCTTGTGAGGCAGAGGCGGCGCAGTCTATCAACAATTTCTACAACCTGGCACAACTGAGTAAGTAGCATAGATAAAGACAACAACCTCATACAATACAATAATGGGCTGCGAAGTATGGACACGATCTGCATGAGCCCTTTAAGCTATAAGAGAAATGCAGTAACTAGCCTAGCAAAGGAAAACACAATAGCGGTATTCAAGAATAGTATAACAAGCGGGGTTGCGAAGAGGGCAGTCGAGTAGGGTAGGGGAGAATTTTGGCAAATAGAACTAAGAAAGAGTAACTTGTTCAAGAGTGGGATGGCGTAATGGTAGAGAGCGAGACTACCGTAAACAACTGGGTTGAAGAGAAATATTTCGAGATGGGTGGTGATGCACAATGATAATGTGAGTACAGCAAAGTACAGCAAACATTGGTTCTGATTTGACACGGTCAACTCTAAAGTTCTTGGCGAGATGGAGCGGGATAGCTAGCCCCGAATGTGTAGGTGAAGCTTGGCCCCAACAGGTCGAGAAAACCAGGCCCTGTGACAGAATCTCACAACAAGGATGAAGTTGACGATAAGCTTGGCTAAGCCCTGAAATGAACCTCCGGACTGATGCTGCTGACATCTTGACACGGTGCTAGCTACTCTTGCACAGGCAAGCTAAGATGGGGGCCTCGTTCACAATAGAGATGAACTGTACTTGTCTTGTCCTGATAAAACTACTAGCATCGGCTACTCGGGCTTCCTGCCGTAGACGACGCGCTGGCGGTAGAAAGTATGAAACTTCCCAGACCGGATCTCGCGTTGAAGCTGGGCACAGTATAGGGAGACCTCCTCGGTTGACCAGCCGAGCACCATGTTGGCCATGAAAAGCACGTAACTCTCGTGATCTTGCTCAAGAGCAGCCTGTGGGAACTGGCCAATCTCTTTGAGTCGGGGTTCCTTCGCCCAGGCTCCAATAGGTGCCTATGACCGAGTTAGTCTTGTTAGGCAAATCCATTCATGTCGCGACGGCTTACCTTAAAGTCCCACGTTTGAATGTCGACGAACCTGGCCTCTTGCATCGCCTTCTTCTGCAGATTATTGTTAATAATCTCAAACGTTCGGTTCAGTCTCTTGCCTCCTTCAATGAAGAATTTGCCCCATTCGTTGATAGCGTAAGTCTCTGTTACTGTGCTGTTATTACTTTCTATCCTAGAGGAAGCCTCGTAGCTCTTAACCTATCCACCAGGCTTACACACTGTGTATGCCTCGTTGATCAGCGCAGACCAGTCGCTGATGCTCCCGTAGAGATAGCGCATGTGCATGTAGTCTATCGAGTTTGGTGCAAAGGTCCACTCTTGAGTGCAGTCCTCGATCTCACTGCCAATTTCAGGGTTGGTCAGCATAATTCGCAAAGGTTTCTTACAACTTTAAGTTCAGAGGAACCCAGGTAGGCTGGATGGGTGAAATGTCCGTTCCAATCACTTCAGCGTTAGGGAAGTCGTTGGCAAAGTCACTGTGGTATGATTAGTTTGCGTTGATGGAACACGTTGGTGAATTACATAGCCCAGATGCTTACGGTAATGGTTAGCTTGGCCGTCTTGTTGGGGAGGGATTTAGTGGCTTACCAGTTCCAGTTCCGATGTCCACAGCTTTCTAGAAGCAGTCAGCATTCCGTGATCGGCGCATACTAGATGAGTGTTGGCAGACTTGGAGGTCATCCCTCAGCGGAGCTAGATGAAGCTTTCCTTCCAGTGATAATGACAGTAGATGGTGGCTGAGATTATTGGTTTCTGCACCAGCCGGCAGCCTGAGTCTTACTTGATGTCCATGGACTCATTGTGGTGCTCATCATTTGGCCCCCTGTCACAATTAGCTTAGCTCAAGAAACAGCATCTGTAGTACGAGGAGCATTCATACCAATATTCGAGATTTCCCCGCCCAGCGTGGTAGGTTCTCCCATGGATCGTGCGATAATGAAGAATACTTGACGAGATGGACTCGGTTGAACTAGCAGCATCATCTCCTACAGCTGAATCCGCGTCGTCGTCTGGGCCATCCTTGCGCAGTGTAAGTTCATGGCAATAGTTCAAATAGAAATCGACATACTCCGCCAGTCAAAGTAGCCCAATGCTGGGCGTCGTGGAAAGCCGTGGAGGATTCGGCCGCGGGGGGCTCTGCGGATGGTGAGGAGGTAACCGGCGCTGTTGGAACAGCAGGGTCTTTTGGTGAATCTCCTGCCATCTTGGCATCGGATACACGGTTACTTTGAATGTTGGTGTGGTAAAAATAGGGGGACGTAGTCGAGAGGGTGTAGGATCAGACAAAATTCCCACGTTACAGTGCACATACGGAGTCCTATCTAGTCTGGTGATGCAACCCTGGTAGTCTCACCCGATATGGCGATACTGCAGCCTCGTTTACAAGATAGATATGCAGAAATTCCGATGCCTTATTCCTTGTATTCGGATTATACCTTACCAAGCTTGCCGTGGTGCGTTGGTGTAGCCCATCCACGGCGCGCCACGTCATCTCCTATTAATGCTAGGATCGTCGTGATCGGCAGTCATGTCGCGACAGCCATTAATCTCAAGCGATATGGATGTGGAGAGCGTCTGGAGCTTAAACAGTGGTGTTCTGTGTGCTCCTTGACCCGTGCCGAGAGCTTTCTCGTGAAGAACACATCGTTAAGCATGATAGAATCATGTCGTATATAAGGACGAGGATCACGTATAGTGTCGAATGGCCGAACCTGCTTTAGTACCAGCCTGGAGCGAGTAATTAAATCCAGGTGGTCAAGCTGTAGACCGGTCTCCGCTCCAGGAGGCTCGAGCCAGACTAACCAGACTCGTTATCAATTAGTCCAACCTCATACTTTTGTCAGCCCTCTCGGTGATTTTAAGACACTGACTATAGGCGCCGTATTGTAGACTGCGCCATCTGTAAAGGATCTAAATATGACAGCATGACGAAATGTTTGCGCTGTGGCGTTACCATTATCGCTGATCTACTGCACCACAATGTCAGACACAACAGTACTATTGGTCAACGGGTTGATATCGAAAATACCATCAGCGCCGTTTAGCGGCGCGAACAGTCGGCGTGAAGAAACGCAGGTTTTTACATCGCAAGTACGATCCGGTAAAGTAAATGCATAATAGTCTTAATGCGGAGTTATACAGGACGGGCATCGAGGATACCACGATGTATGCGGGTTACGTCACGCCAGGATTGTATGAACGCAGTTGGGAGCTCAGGGTCATCATTCGGGGGTAGATTTCATCTTTATAGAAAGTGTTTCCATCTGGCGATGCAATGCTGTTTGTGCGAAGTGAGGAACCTCTTATATAATTCCCACCGTCCAAGGAAGGCTTCGGTACGGCCAGAAACTCGTCCACCAAACGACCAAAGACATCGTCCAGTGGTCTTCGGTGACGTATAACGGGCACAATGATGGCAAGAGATGCGCCAGCTAACTCTGCAACTGTTACTATATAATCACAGAAGAAGTAGGCGGCGTCAGTGGCTGCCGGCTTCATTGTCATCGGAGGCAGAAGATTCCCTGTTGGAAGCACGAGCGGGGTTGGCCTGAGTATTGTCAGATTAACAGAACTTGGGCTATATATGCTTCTCGGTGAGCTGAGTGGGATAAGGTGTTGCAGTCAACCCGTGACACTGAAAGAGCATTTTAACCCTATCAACAGGAAAAGCAAGCGACATGAGACCCCTCATTGAACTTGCAAATATTCACACCCGCATTGCCATTACAGCAACAGCACCCGAGACCACAACTGCAATATAGAATCCGGTGCCGAGGCTGGACAAGATAATGTGTAGCAACACCAACACCCCGAGAGTCGCCACCAACTTATTCGCCCTCAGCATGGCTGCGAAGGGAAATGTCCGAAGGACTTCGAGAGTCAGCGGCAACGCATCTCCAAGCTTGAGCTGCGCCATGTAGACCTGGAAGAGGTTCATGAGAATCAGCCGCTTCAGCATCGGCTCGGACAACTCGTCGCCCCTCTTCTTGGCCCAGAGATATTGCTTCTCAGCCTCGCCGTAGTTTCCTTCCGCCGCATAGGTGTCCCCGATGGCCAGTTCGTTGCCGATGTCTCCGGGTGTGTCGCCGAACAGGTTCTTTGCCTGATCCTTGGCTGTCTGAAAGCATCTCCTCGCATCAGAGTGGTAGCCAGTTCTCCCCCAGATCAAGCCTAGAGTAACCAGAGTGTTAAGCGTCACGCGATGATCTGGGCCGTTCCATTCCTCGCTCCTTTTCTTCACTTCCTCGACCAATTCCTTGGCCTTGCCGGGTTGTCGCTGGGACAGGAGGATGCTGTTTGCCAAGAACATTGTTGCTTCCAACGTCACGTTGTCATTCTTGCAGTGTGTCTCGCCTATCCTCCTCGCTGACAACAGTGTCTGGTGCGCTATCAGCTGGTGACCCCGGTTGCCCTCAACCATGGCCTGGATGATCAGCGCCTTCACCCTGAGTCTCCAATGGCGCTACTTCTGTGATGGCGATAGCTGTGGAATGCTGCATGGCTGGATTCCTGCCTCGTAATCGGGGCTTTGAAACAGCCTTCTCATCAAGTTCCACAGCATCTTTGGGGACATCACGTCTGCGGACCCTGGCCTCTCCTCGTCTCTCCTTTTCTTGTTGACCGCTGTCTCTTGGTTGGCCATGGATTGTTCTCCTTCTTCGAAAAGCTTCAAAGCCGCATCGATCTGGCTCCTGGCATCCTTGTGACGGATGTGTGCGGCGTTGGCGTGCGCGAGTCCGATTAGCATCTGGCAGTATTGAACCGAGTCGAGTTTGTCGCCCATTTTCTGCAGAGTCACGTAGCACTTCATGGCAGCGTGGAACTCTGAATTGTCCCGAAGCGATTGTCCCAGCTCCAGCTGGAAGCTGATGCTGACTGGGTCGTCATCCGGGATGTTCGCGTCGCATCTCTCTGAGAGAAGTCTTATTTGAAGTCTCTTCGCATCCTCTAGACGGCTGCACCTCCTGTAGAAAGACGCGTAGTCAAGAACAATCGGTCTACCCATGTTAGGCTTCCGGCCTTCGCCTACCAGGGTATTCTCCATTTTTCTACCTGGACTCGGCTCACTTGAGAGGCAAGTATCGAGATGGACCAGGATATCGAGTTGAATTGTGAATGGAACTACTTCGTCTGAAATCCCACGGCAGAATGCCGATATCATGTTGGTAACCTGGTCCAGGTAGTCTTGTCTGTTTGCTTTCGTTCTGTCTTGAAGCCATTCGCGGATTGCTGGGTGTAGTGAAAAGGATATACCTCCTGGCAAAGTTTGACCACCCGAGTGCAACAAAATCAGGGTCTTCTTGCTGAGAGTGAGAGCAATTTCCCGGAATCTCTTGGCCCCTTCTGACGTTCGAAGGAGTTCAATCCATGCCCACGACTTGTCGTCGACCACGGAGGCGTACCTTTGGAAGAAGTCGCCATGGATGGTGGTTCCGCCCAAGAACGCGGACAAAGTGAGGACCTGAACCGAGGCATTGGCTATGGCTGGGGGAAGATCGCGGATGGAGCATTCGTAAGTCGTGTACCAGTTCAGCTCCTTGTCGCTCAGCTGCCCGTCAGCGTTCATTGTTTTGTTGACCATTACCTTGCGTTCATTGAACCCTTGAATAAACTGATGAATCTCTGATGTCAGGTCATTGCCCGGGAGACTTTGGGCGACGTGATCAATTGCGAGAGGCAGGTTTCCTAGCATCTTGAAAAGCTTCGAACACGCCGACTTGGCATCTGGCGACAGATCGTCCATAGTCCGACGCCGCCAGCGTAAGAATAGGTCTAGGGCTTCGTTGTCTGTCATGGCTGGGATTTCGATGGATTCCCACCCACGAGACCCGAGTCCACTGTCTCGGGTCGTGATTAATATGCTTCCCTCTTTGCCTGTGGCATAGTAAGTCTAGGTTTCCTGAGTAGCCATTCCCGGTGCAATCGTACTCTTGGGGAGAAAGCCTTCAATGTTGAAGGTATCGGGGTCGTAGTTATCGAAGACCAGTAGCCATCGAGCACTCCATTCACCAAGCACAGAAGTAATCATGTCGTGTGTAATGTGTCCCCTGTTGGCTACCTTGTCTGTGCCTGAGAGCATTGACGCAATCTTCTTGAACCCCTGCAGCGTTGTCGTCTCTGATGAAGCGTCAACCCAGAAAACGTCCTGGTACTTCGCCAGGGCGTTCTTGGATCGGCAGTAGTTGAGTGCAATCAAGCTCTTTCCTTGGCCTCCTCTTCCGTACAGCGCCAGAACGGCGGACTTGAGTGACCCCGGCATGGTCTTGCTAAATTTGACTTCGATATCTTCCTGAACCTCCATTCTTTCCACAAGGTGCGAAACTGAAATATGAGGAAGACCATAGTAGGACTGTCGCTCAGAGTAAACGTAGGCTAGTTTCATAGAGCACGTTAGAAAAGAAAACCAAATTGAATCATTTGAGACTAACTCGACTCAGTGTATGTGTTGATGTTTATGTCGCCTAGCAGCGAGGTAGTTAGCCATCGTCACTGGCATCACCCCTTTCCGCGTCTCATTTCATATGGGTCTTGAGTACCCTCAGGCCCCATTTTCTCTCCTTTCCTGGGGAGCCCTACCGAGGACCTGATCACCATGGATATAGGCGCCCGCTATGTTCCATTGTCCACCGTCGATGTTGGTCTGCTCCCCCCAGTTAACAAACTGCCGGTGAATCTCGCCGTAGTTGATGTTAGCACCTCCAGTGTCCTCTGGGGAGTCGGGGAGCGACGGCGTCTCCATGGCCACCTTCTCCATGTCCTCCTTGGCCTTGGCAACATCCACGGCTTGTGCCTTCATGGCATCTTTGAAGGCTCTGTGCATGGTGAAGAGCTGCAGAGACTCCAAGACGCCCTTCATCAGTGCCTCGACCCGACCAGACTTGTTGTCAAGCTTGAGCTTGCGGACCACCTTCTGGTAGATGTCGACGAGAGACTTTTCTTTGGCGTCCCCTTTGGATATGTTCCGGAAAATCTCTCGCAGCTGAGACAACTTCGACGTGCAGTCCTCGAGGGTCTTTTTGATAGCTTCTGCCTCTTGGTCCTCATTTTCGAGGTCATCGGTGAGCCCCTTGGCCCGTCTCAATGTTTGCTCGACGAGTGGAAGGCGCTTTCCCACTTCGCGGAAAGCCTCGGGTAGATCGTTGCGGGTTTCGATGGCCTTGTACAATTTGAGGAGAGTCTCGGTCAAGGCGATAGCGCCGGTGATGACGCCGAAGATTTCGATACCGGACATGGTGGCGGTGGACGAATTGGCGCCAGGGTGATGAAAGATGGACAAATGTATTAACAAGCTCTGCCATTTCAAGGAAAGATAAAGGTGAAAGACAAGCTCTTTAGTAGAGATAAACGTGAAATTGTGCCATCTTCCTGCCCAGGCTGAAAAGAAAGTGCAAGATTAGGCAGTAATGAAGAGGCTTTCAGCCAGCTTTGGCTATTCCATAAAGCCAATGAACGCGCGTTATGACAGCTACCTTGCTTACTTGGATGTTCAGCTCTGTTCGGTTAAGCACCCGGTTCTGACAGGTCACGTAAGCCGCCAATCACCTCCTTAATACCTAGCGCCACAATGTAACAGTATTATCACTACACTTAAACACTGGCTGCAACCCCAATACAGAACCATTCTTATATTCCTTACACAAATTGTTAGAGATCCCATTATGCAAGGATAATGCAAATAAGGGCTCAAAAGAGAGCTTAACGCAAGGGTTATATTTATACATAGATGGCGAGGGTTGTTTGCAGTAGGATGAGGAAGATAGGAATCCTAAGCGCCCAAATCTCAGTGATATCCTATATTTAATATTGAGTACTATTAGTAGTAGTAGGACTATTTACTTAAACTAAATCACGAGAGGACTTTGTATATGCGATGAGCAATACTCAATCTAGATGGTAATTGGTACAGTAGGGTAGGTGTCCACCAATTATGTTATTGGCCCGCAATAATAAAGGTTTGCCCCTTGCTTGTTAACTATAACAATGGTCCCACTAAGATTCCCAGCTATCGCGACGACAGTAATCAGCGTTAACAATTAACACTTGAAATGCACCCTGATGCGATTCAGGCGTGGATCTAGACCATAAGCTTGCCCCACGATCCCGCTTTCCCAACCGAGGGGCTGAGATGAATCCTTGCGGATATTGATAATGTATTGCTGAACAAGGCAAAGTGTAGATCCATTAGATATTCTATGTTGAGTCCGTTAAAGCGCTAATGATGTAAAGATATTTCTAATGATATCTTTACTGATTCTAAGGTAATACCTTAATAATTATAATAGCTAGGGACTAAAGATAAGACTATAAACTATATCTTTAAGAGTTTAGTATTATTCTTCTTCTATAGTGAGATGCCTCCTTTACTAGGGTATTCTAGCTCTTCTAGTGCTCTCTTAATAGTACTAATCTCTATATTTATTAGTGCTTTAGCCTTCTAGCCCTATTTTACTATACTAGTAATAGACTAATAACTCTACTTAACTAAATCATTAACCTTATTACTTTAGTAATAATATAGTATATTACTATTAAAGTAATACTAAAAGATAATAGACTTATTAACCCTAATTACTAATCTATTAGTATCTTAAGTAAGATACCCTTTTTGCTACTATACTAATTAGCCTAATCCTAAGTAAAGCTACTATAAGGGGGCATAATACTATAGGGGCAAAATACTATTTAGGGTTAAGGGCTCTTCTACTACCTATATTATGCTCTTACTCTATCTTTTAATATTATCTTAACTATAAGCATTCAAAGGTATAACTTAACCCCTTATAATTAGAATCCTACTATTCCTTATTCTATTATGCTTTTATACTTACTAAGAGTGAGAATTATTAGATAGTATTATATAAGAATAATTAATAATAATAATAATAATAATTAGTTAATAGAGTAGTTAATAACTATTCCCTTAATCTAACTTAATCTAGCTTAATTAACTAGCTAATTAGTTAATTAGTTAATTAACTAGCTAAATTATATAATAAACTAACTCCTTTATTATTCTACCTACTATATCCTTATATATATATAATATAATTATACTATACTTAACCTTAAGTATTACCTTTAAGATTATTATTATAAGTTATTAAGGGAGATCTATAATAGCCTTATTCTATACTATATTAAGCTTATATTATAAGAAGTGCTTAAGGGTAATAAAAGTAATAAGAACCCTAAGGGTAATAATAATAGTAATAAGCCTATTAATAATTACTATAATAGCTTACCTAGAAAGCTTATTCCAACTATTAAAGGCTTATTAGTTCTACTTAAATTCACCTATATATACTATAGGTTCCTAATAGTAAACTAAAAGCACTTATGTATATACTATAACTAAGAGTATAATTAAAGGTAAAGGCTTAAGTAAAACCCTAGGCTTTAGTTCTAGGTTAAAATCTAAACTCTTTTTACTTAGCTTAATATTATAATCTATTACTTTTATATCTTTATTAATAGTAATAATAATAATAGTAATAGTAATAGTAATAGCTAAACTATAGTAGTAAAAATAGTAGTAAACCTACTAAGTTAGTAGCTTTTTACTAATATTAAGGGCTAGTGAAAGTATATATAGTAATAGTAGGAGGAGATATAGGGTATAATAATAGAGAGTATTCTATAGTATAAGATAACTAATTAGCTAAAGTGCATAGAGTAGTTTAATTACTTTTATACTTAAGACTTTACTTTAATTATTATACTTAGTTAAATGCTTAGCTATATAGATAAGTAGCTTAGTTAAATAACTATAGCCCTAAATAGCCTATTCTTTAACTACTATATTAATAGTCTATATAGCTTACCCCTTATAATAAGGCTATTACTTATAAGCTCTATATAGAGGGATATATATAGCTGTTTATTTAGGCTACTATAGAAGAAGTTAAGTATAGATTAGTACTTAGTATATATAAAGTGCTTCCTTTACTATTACTTAAATATCCTTAACCTTAAAGAGGCTATACTCTAGGATTAGTATAGCTTCTACTTTACACTAGGCTAAAGGATTAGCCTTAAGTAGCTCTAGGAGTATATTAAGCTACTATTGCTATTACTAGCTAATAAGGAAGACACTAATATATAGATAAACCCAGAGGATAGTAACTGTTAGGGTCTACTAGATAAGGCCCTAGAGGAGGTATTACTCTAAGTACTAACTGGCTTTTAAATGCAGCTACTTAATAATAACCCCTTTAATAGCTTACTCTAGCACTTTATAGTTATTCTAGCTATTAATAGGGAAGTAGGCTAGCTTTAGTTAGTATATCTATTTATATATATCCTTATTAGCCTTATATACATAGGGTGAGTATTACTAATAGAGTAGGCTATATTAACTAAGGAATAACCTATAATAGTAAACCTACTATAGTATTTTACCTTAGTCTATAATTACTAGCTATATAAGGCTATTTACTTACCTATAGGATATATACTTAGTCTATTATTCTATAGCTAAAAGATTATCTTATAGATAAGTAGTTGCCTAATAGTCTTATAGAGTAAGTAGAGTAATATTATATACTTTATAAGTAAACTTATCCTAATAAAGAATGTCTAGGGTATAGTTATAGAGATAATAGCTAATATAGAGGATCTACTATAAAGCTTATTAATGTTTAAGTAGAGTATAAATGTTTAGTTTATTATCCTGCTTATTAATATTAAGGATAATCTAATCTATATAACATAGGGTACCTCTTTTGTCTATAGTAATAGCCTTAGTAAGAAAGAGGTAAAAATACTTAAAGACCTTATTATAGAGCTATAGTAGTATAAGTTTCTAAATAAATAGGGTAAGTAAAGATAAGCTAATATCTAAAAGTATCTTAAGGTTGTCTATAAGTATAAAGAGCTATTACTACTGCTTACTTAGTTCACTAGAGGTAGCCCAATATAGGGTAAGAAGGCTATTAGGCTATATCTTATTAATAGTATTAACTAGGACTAAAATGTATTTATTATCAATAGGAAAGTAATCCTTATTATCTAGTATTATAAGTCCCTTGCTTACTTTAACTCCCTTAAGGTTATATTATGCTTTCTACTAGTGTAAGTTAGATAGCTTATAGCTATATATATAATCTATGTATAGCTGCTAATTAATTGTTAAAAGGCTAATTACTAAGCTTTATTTAATATTATATTGCCTCTTAGTAACTTTATCTAATACAATAAGAATAGGCTATAGAAGAGTAACTAAATATCTATAGTAATAAGTAAGTAAACCTAGTACTATATAGGCTAAAGAATTATACTTTAAGACTAATAGTATATTATTATTACTATTAGCTATAAGTATACTTATAAGCTAAGTACTACTAAGGCTAACTTTAAAAAGAGTAAGAATAAGAATAAGGATAAAAATAGAAAGAATATAGTATACTATAAGGTTATAGATAACTTAGCTATTACTTATATTAGCTATATAGCTACTAACTATAGTATTATAGTAGATATACTAAAGTGCCTTATAGTTAACTTACTTATTATCTTTTAGTAAGTTAGTTATAGATAGTATAGCTTCCTTAACTGCACTAAGCAGCTACTCTCTAAAAGGTTATTATAGTAATAGAAAAAGAGAGTATATAGTAGAAGGGGGGATAGTATAAAGGTATAAAAGCTAGTAAAGTGATTATAGGCTAAGGTTTAACCCCTTAATGCACTAACTAGCAGTAGAGTTAGTAGCTCCCTTTAGAACTAGAACCTTATCCTCCTCTAGGCTCTTTATACTATCCTCTATAATAAGGATACTCAGTTCCTATTACTACAGTAGGAAGAGACTATATAATATACTACCACTAGGGAAACGCTACTTATTACTATATTACTAATGGGTAAGGGAAAGAGCCTAATGTTTATAGTACTAATAATACTTACTAGATTAAGGGTTATTATTATTATAATGCCCTATACTAAACTTAAGCAGTAGTTAATAATCTATTATACTAATGCTAGCCTTAACTATAAGTACTAACTAAAGGCATATAAGTCCTAGCTAAGAGTAATAATTATATCTACTAAGGTTACTATTATTAATAACTTTTTACAATAGACTACTAACCTAACTACCTAAGGCTAGCTAAACTAAATTATTATTAATAAGTACTATCTTACCTTTACTACTACTACTAAGTACTATATTAAGCTCTAAGGGCTTATACTCCTCTATAATATAGGGTACCTATTTGTCTTTCTTACTAAGATACTACTACTACTTTACTAGTAAGACTTTAAGGAGACTATATACCTATAGAACCTACTCTACATTTGCGCATTAAGCTACTACCTTAACACTAAGTATATAGTACTCTAGGTCCCTAGCAATAAGGGCATTATATAGGTAAAGCAGTTGATTAACTGTTAGCTAAAGAGTAGTACTTTACTACTACTAAAGAGCTATAGAAAGAGCATTATATACTATAAGAGCTATACTAAGTGTAAGGTACTAGCTTAATAGCTTAAGTACTATTATTACTATAGGAAGTTAAATAACTAGGATATATACTTCCTTATATAGTATAAGGCTAGCTTTTAATTATAGCTTTATAGTAAGATACTATATATTATAGTAATAGTAGTACTAGGGATAAGCATTAATATGCTTAGGATCTAGTATATTATTTACCTTAAGGCTTTAGTGAGTATTATAGACTATGCTTAGGAGGCTAAGTAAGCTAAGTATACTAAGGAGTAAGTAAAGGCTAAGATTATTATTAAGGAGAGAGACTAATTGGTTAAGGACTTAGCTAAGGATAGCTGCCTTAAGCTAAAGATATATAAGGTTAATGCATTTATCTATACATAAGCCTACTATTATTACCTCCTTAGATAGTACCTTAATAAGGACCTATACAATTGTAAGGCGCTTAAGGCTATATTATATAATAACTATAAGCAGGCTAGGCTATAGTACATAAGTAAGCTCACTAACTAAGGGCTAGTTATATCCTGTGCCTATAGGAGGGAAATATCTTATGCTCTATAGTAGATTAAAGCTACCCTAGATAAGATTAAGGCGCTTAGTAAGCTTATGTATTAGATCTACTAAATGTTCAATAAGGCTAAAAAGGCCTAGCACTAATAGGTTAACTGCATTAACCTAGATAAGTCTATTACCTTTACTAACTATATAGTCTTCTAGTAGAAGATTAAGTACTAAAAGAAAGAATAAGTATACTTCCTTAGCTGCTTTTACTACTATGTAGTATAAGTGCTCTATGTAAATGGCTTTTAGACCTAGGGTACTATATACTAGTAGAAGTACATTATCCTACTGCTAGTACTAGCTACTACCTTAGAACCTCCTTTGTAAATCTACCTCTAAAGTATTACTAGCTATAACTTCTATAACTTGCCTAACTATTAGGACTGGCTGAGGCATAAGTACTACTAGCTCATTAGTAGACTAGAAATAATAAATGCTATAGTTGTTTTTAACTTAATCCTAAAATAGTATATAAAACAAAGACTATTAGGAGGAAGAGAGCCCTAACTATAGCTAGGATAGTCTTAAGAGGTATTATAGAGATAGTTTAATAAGGGCAATAGAAGGTTAAATAATAGAATTATAAATAGGTATAGTTAGAGAAGTAGGGTACTATTAGGTAGATTAATAAATAGAAACTAAAGGGGGGAATAATATAGTATAGCCCTTTATTACTACCCTTCTAGGTTGATTAGTATAAAGGAGGGTAATAGTATAATCTTAATTATACTTAGTTTAAAAGCTATATATATTTAGGACTATATTCTAGAGTAGAGTATTCCTCTTCTTTTTATTCTACTAACCCTTAGGGATAAGATTTTATAGAAAGCTTAATTAGGATAGTTATCCTACTTCTATAGTAGACTA
Source organism: Neonectria neomacrospora (assembly GCA_917563905.1). Lineage (NCBI taxonomy): Eukaryota > Fungi > Ascomycota > Sordariomycetes > Hypocreales > Nectriaceae > Neonectria > Neonectria neomacrospora. The sequence goes on along the minus strand of OU830649.1, from coordinate 9,265 downwards.
AGCTATATAGAATCTTATTTTACTCCTTAGGAGAAGGGCTAGCTAATTAGCCTTTACTTAAAGGGCTATAAGAGTAAGCTAGTAAATATTAAGCTTAAGCTTAGGCTTAAGTATAGAATAAGAATAAGGATAAGAATAAGAATAAAGATAAGGATAAGGCCTTAAGATATTAAGCAATTAGACTACTAAATAGGTAAAGTAAAGAGGGTAAGTATACTTTAGAGTAGATTAATATAAATAAACAGTAGTATAATTTTAACTTTACTTAGTTAAAATTAGTATATATAGGCTTATTTAAAATTATACTATTATACTTACTTTATAGTATTAACTATTTAATATAATACTCTTATATACTCTTTAGTAATTAGCTTAAGAATAACTTTTAGTAGATTATAAACTCTTAGTTTTCTTAATTAATAGAATAAAATACTAGATTAGTCTATTATAACTTATAAACTATATAGTTTTACTATTTCCTAAATATATTATTATATTTTCCTAACCCTTAGAATAATTAAGGTAAGATAGGAATAAACAATTATAGTAAATCTCTTTATAGCTATAACTATATATAAAGTTAAGTTATTTCTACTCTCTATCCCCTCTCTTATTCTTACTACTATCCTTCCTTTATATTATATACCTTTATTATTACTAATACTATTACTATTACTCACTTAAACATTAAGATACTTAACCCTATATATAGAATAGTAAACTAGTAATAGTTAAAGGTACTATTAAAGTAAGGGGCTTTAGGTTAGAATATTAATATTAAGCTCTTTAGGAGGTATTATTAGAGGATAAGTTATAGTTTAAGGGGTTAGAGTAGAGGAAGTTATATAGTATGATTTTAACTGTTTATATTTAGAGAGATAATAGGTAAAGTATAAATAAAAATAATAATATACTCCTAAGTGTACTTAGTTTAAAATGGATTTATACTATTATATTTTAAGCTATACTAGAAAATAGTAATAAGGTAGAAAGAGAGTAGGTCTTAGTATTTGATTAAGAGTAATTGAAATTATATTATCCTAGGTTTTTAAAAGTACTAAGGATAGGGTTAATAATAGTCTAATAGTTAGGCTTAACCCTTAGCTCTTAGGCTTAAGTTAAGAGGTAATAAGGGAGAGGGGGAGGATAAAAGTAATAGTATAATTTTAAGTATAAATAGTTAAAAATAGGCTAAAGGGCTAGTTAGGTCTTACTAAATAAGGATAATAGTATAATTCTAATTAGGCTAAAGCTAAAGGTATATATATAGTTATATTTAAAATAGTACTATAGAATAAGTATAAAATAGAATAATTATAAGTAATAAATTTTAGATATAAGTATTTAAAATAATACTATTTATACTTTATAAGGCCCTATAAGGCTACCTTAATAAAGTATATATATTATATTTACTTAAGTAAGTCTATTATAGCCTAAGGTATTAGATAGTATATATATAAAGAGTAAAAAGTAATTTTCCTAACTTAAAGCTCTTCCTTTTCTATAAATAAACTTCTATTATTTTATTAAGGACTTCCCTTTAAGATTAACTTTAAATCTATATAATATATCTTCATATTATATAAATAGTATAATATTATAATTAGTATAAGATAAAGAACCTAGTAGTAGTATAGTCTTATTTTACCCTTAGGTAAAGGTAAAGATTAATCTAGGTGCTAAAGGTATATTACTCTCTTATCTTAGTGAGTATATAGAACTAATAAGCTTTAGATATTAGCTTAACTACTAAAGAAGATATTAAGTCCATTAAGAAGTTAATTAATAGGGCTATTACTAAAGCTATAACTTATATAGATATAGAGTCTAATATAGAGTTTAATATAAAGTTAGATAGTAAATTAGATAATAAATTAACTATAAATAAGGATATAGAGTATATTAAGGATTCTATCCTTAAATTCTTTTATATTATTAAGTATAATAGTTATACTTAGATATATATAGTAAAGTAAGAAGATAGTACTCTTACTCTTGCTTAACTTAAGCATTAAAACTAGAACTAATATTAGTACTAGCATTAGCTTTAGCCTTAGCCCTATATCCTAGAAAAAGAGATATATAAAGGGGATAAGAATAATAAGAAGGATAATAAGTTAGACTAAAACCTTATCTATAATAATAGTAAATGTTAGGGTATATTATAGCCTATACTATAGTAACTGCTAAAAGAAATCAATAAGATAGAGTGAAATAGCATAACTTTAAACACCTATAACTTAATTTATCTTCTTTAACTATATATATTTAGAACTTCTTCTTAGTAGACCCTAAGGGCAGGGGGCTAATAGGATAATTCTAACTATACATAATCCAATTTGTACTTTTAAATAGATATAGTTAGAATCCTACTATATTTAGTAGTAAGAGTAAGCATAAAAGAAAAACCTAGAATATTCAACAATAAAGCTTATTTTTACTAACCTCCTTTAAGCCTAAATATAAATATAAAAGGTTAAGGAATAGATTTATTATCCTACTGTTATTATATGCTTAGGCTTAACTTTAAGTAGTAGTTATATACTTAAAGCTATACATCTAGGAATACTAGCTTATATTATGTAAAAGGATACTTTTAACTTTAGCCCTTAGCCCTTCTTATAGCTAATGTAGATTATATTTAAAAGAAGGCATTTATTGTATTTATTCTACTAATTAAGCTTTATTCTTATTGCCCTTAAAGTAATAAAACTTAAGAATAATCCATAAGGCAGTTATCCCCCTCTAATAGCCTTAATAATAATACAGTTAACCTTCTACCTTCTATCTCCCCTTTACTATATTTACTCAATCCTTTATTTCTCTTATAATACTAAGTTATATTATTTATTTATATTAATTAAGTAGTACTATATAGTATTCTATAATACCTTAAGAATATCTTAATTAACTCTACCTAAATAGAGCCCTATATTCTTTATTTTAACTAACTTATAGACTTATAATAATACCTTTTTAACTATAAAGTACTAAAGAATTAGGAATAACTTAGTAGAATTATTTACTACTATTACTACCTATAGCTATAAAACCTAACCTTACTTACTCTAACTTAACTTCTTTCTCTTCTTTTTTTTCTCTTCTTAACCTTATAATTACTTAAAGCTTTACTAATAAGTAGTTAAAATCCTATTATTCCTTTGATTTTTCTTCTCTTTAATAAGAATAATAAGAATACTAATCCCTCTTCTATTTAATAAGAATACAATAATAATAAATGTTTATTAATCTTAGATTATATTACTATAGTACTATTATATCCTAAGATAGTAGTAAAGGCTAAAGCTAAGATAAAGGCTAAACCAATAGCCTAATAAAAGTAAGCATTTAAAGATAAAAACAATAGTACTAAAAATACTCTTACTTATAGAATATATTTAAACTTTAACTTTATTAGTATATAATACACTAATATAATACTAAAATAGTATAATACTATTACTTATATATAGTACTACTATTTACCCTTTACTAAATAAATTACTTATAGAAAGCAATTAAGTTAATATACTAAATAAAAGAAGATAAATTATCTACTTAATATAATAATAACCTATAAGTAGTCTACCTTAATAGAGAATATAAGTAATACTATAGTATACCTTAATATTAGTAACTTACTTAACTTAGCCTTCTATATAAATATTATCTATAAGTTTCCCCTATTATTCTTACTTACTCCCTACCTCCCCTTAATACCCTTCTATTTCTCTTAGCACTAAAATAGTATAATTTTAAATGCAAGGAGTAGAAAAAAGGCCTTATACACTTACATTTAAAATCATACTATTTTATCCCCTTTATTCCTCTTTATATACTACTAATATAGTATAATTTAAAATACACTTATATAAATCAGATTTAACTAAGTAAGATTAAAATCTTACTATTTATTTACTTTACCCTTATATTCTATATTAAGCCTTTAAAGAGACTAAATACTAACTTAAATAGTACTTAATATTATTAGACTAATTGGCTATATTATTTACTATTAGTTCTCACTTGAATTAGTTTTAAAAGTAATAATACTTATTAACCTTTAACCCTTTGTTAGAGAGGATTTTTAGGAAGAGATACTTAATCCATTTAAGAAAATATAGAGTAATACTTATAGTAATATAATAACTCTAACAAATACTATTAACCTAAGGACTAGATTCTAGCTTCTATAGCCCATTAACATAATTAATACTTATATTAATAATTATTAGGTTACTTAGATTATTAACTTAATACTCTCTTACTATTAGACCTTAATCTTTCTATTACTACTAAATAAGTATATATTCCCTAATAATACTAACTTAAAGCCTAATGAGATTATTATATTACTCTTTATTCTTATGTATATAGTATAGTTCTTACTATTTTTACCTATTAACTATAAGGTAGATTAACTATACACTTATAATAAGTAAGTATACTACTATTGATTTCCTATAATCCCTAAGGCTAATAGTAGTAGTATAATAATAGTATAGGGTACCTTTACTATTAAGAATGTTAACTAAGTGATTATTACCTTTTTTAACCTTATTAGTTATAGAAATAGCTAAAGTAGTATATTAATATCTTAGAAGTTAACTAAGAAGGTAAATAAGTTCCCTAGGTATATTAACCTAGACTATAAGCCTAGATAGAGCTAATTGGAAGGCGCTAATAAGACTATAGATATATATATTTAAGTAATCCTAGAATATAATATCTAGGGCCTTAAATGCAATTGAGCAGAGTACTATACTTAAGTAGGGCAATAGTTAACTAAGGGCTCTATTGCTTATGCTAATAATATTAGTATTACTAGCCTTAATATTATAGACCTCTATAAGTAGGCTATAGAGTAGGTTAGCTTTATGTATCTTTAGTAAACTCTATAGGAAAAGATAAAGGCAAAGAATACTATTAAGATGCCTCTACTATTAGATAATACTTTTAAGCTTATTATTTTCTCTCTAAAGGCTTAGTATACTTATAGTAATCTAAATAAAGCCTTAAAGGTTATTTAGACATAGGTAATATATAATCCCATTCTGCCTAATAGTGCTAACCTTTAGGCTTATATTTAATGTAAATAAAAGTTAAATATAGTAGAGAAGTTTTAATAAAAGTACCTAAAGGATATAGATAGGCTTATTGCCTATATACATAAACAGTATACTCTAAAGATATACATAAATACCATCTAGCTATATAGCAACCATAACTTAGTAAAGCTCTACTATAAATATAATATTCCTAACTAAAAACACCTTAATTTATATAGCAAAGGTTTAATCACCTAGGATCTTAAGCCCTATTAACTGATTAGTAAGTGCCCCTTTTTCCTTATTTATACCCAATAGTACTATTTTAAATATAAGTTAGCTAAATTACTACTTAGCTAAGGTATATTTAAAATAGTACTATATTTACCCTTTGCCCCCCTTATATAGAATAGGACTATTTTAAACTAGAGTAATCTAATTTAGTTAAAATAAGTATAATTAAAATAGTACTATCTTATTTACTTTATATTCTTAAAGAAGATAAAGCTAATACTATATTATAAATACCTATAATATTATTAAATAAGTTAATAGCCTTCTATACTATTATTTTCTATTAAGTAATATAAAAACTAAAAAGATATATATTTACTTTACTTAGCTTAAATTGAATATAAGGATAAAGGAAAAGAAGAAGGATAGTGAAAGCTTTCAGTTTTAACCTACTCTTTTACTAATGCCTATTAACTTAATCTATTAGGCTTATGCTAAAATTAAGCGGAAGTTTCTAACTCTTTAACCTTTAGTATTCTATAATACTTATATAGGTTTCTCTAATAAGTAAGTCTATATCTTTAATAAGGTAAAACTATAAAAGACTCTTAATATATATACTTAGAAGAGTAAGAACCCTAATGTTAGTTGAATTATTATATTAAGTATATATACTATATAATTAAAGTGGATTTTATACTGAATAGATTAACTATTCATTTAAAAGCTAAAATTCAAGCTAGAAAACAAGTGTATACCTTTACCTAAATAGAAAGTAAATAATAACAATAATAATAATAATAAGAGTAAGAATAATATTAACTTTAACTTATTAAGTACTATAGCTATTAACCTAGGCTCTACCAAATGTAGTAAGAAGGTCCCCTAGTATATAATTAAGACCCTAAATATAAATAAGATAGACTTCCTCTCTTCTAGTAATACTATAATAATTGCTAATAGGAATCTAGTGAAATATTATAATAATGCTCTTATTAGTAATACTTACTTTAATACTATTATTACTAATAAAGTGTAAATAATAAGGAATATTAATAGTTCCTTCTTCTATATAATTAAGCTATTAGATTAGGAGAAGCTGCTTTAGGTAAATAGAACACTACTATCTAACTTACTCTAGGACTTAATTATACCTCTTAATCTCATATAGATAACCTATAAGATTAACTAAACCCTAGATAGGAATATAGGCAATATTAAGATTCTCTATAACCTAAAATACAATTTATACTAAAAGTAGAATATTATTAAGGACTAGTACTATATAAGTATCTTTTTAAATGCTTATATTAAAAAATATCCCTATGTAAAAGGGCTTAAGGCCCTATATAAGGAATCTAAGGCACTATACTAACTTCTATCCTCTAACCTATATAAACTTATAGCTAAGGACCTAAACTAAGGATCTAACTTAACCTACCTTATAGTTTGCCTAATTTTCTAAATAATATATATCTAATGAATAATATAATTGAAGGTACTACTACTAGATAGGTCAAAGATATACCCAGCTAAGGGCCTACTCTTAGCTATAATTTACATAGAGGAACTAAGCTTTAATAATACAACCTTAATCACTAAGAAGGTTAACTAAAACAGTAAGCTAGCAGCTAAGTACCTCTTCTCTACTAGCTTATTAAGCATTCCTAACATTAGTTAATTCATTAGTTCCTAGGCTGTAAGCAGTAACTCTGCTGAATTAGCTTTAAACTTTAGGATATACTATAGGGGGATCCTAACCTTATTTAACCATTAGAATAAAACCATCCTTAAATAGCTAGCTTATTATAGAAATAAGTAGCTGATTTAAAAGTAATTAGCTAAGCTTATATTATTATTGATTGCTATTATTAATACTACTAAAGCTAGGGCTAATCGTTAATAAGCTACTAATACTAAGTATAGTACTTCTATTGTTAAAGTAGTATATATAGAATACCTACTATAGAATAATACTAATAGAAGCCTAAACTATTACTATAAATAGTATAAACTTAATCTAGCCTATCTTACCCTAGCTGATTATACCCTTCTCCTATGCTAAGTTGCTAATTAAAGCCCTATATTAACTTAAGCCCTTAACCTTTTCTACTAATACATATAAAAGGAAAAGGAGTGATTCCTCCTATATATTAATACTCCCTAGATTCAATTGTATATCCCTCCCCCCCTTTCCCTAACTTAAATAGTACAATTTTATATATAACTAGACTAAGTCTAGTAATATATGACTAGACTAAGTCTAGTAATATATAGGTAAATAGTACAATTTTGAATAGGTCTATTTAAACCTTTTAGAATAGGCTTAGTTAGAATTGTACTATTCTACAACTGAGCGCAAATAGTACAATTTTAAATAGGCCTATTTAGATCCTTTTAGAATAGGCTTAGTTAAGATTGTACTATTCTATAATAAGATATAGTATAATAATTTCAATTAGTTATAGTTAGAATTAGGCTATTAAGACCCTAATCTATATAAATAAATCGCTAACTAATTAATAGTATAATAGTATCCTTCCTAACTATAGTAAGGTTTAATATAGGAACTATTTAGTCTAAGGATAAGTAGTTGTATTACTTAAAGATTATTACTAACTAAAACAACCTAAACTTAGATCTTAAAATCTTTATAGCTAATATAAATATAATAGCTACTAGAGTAAATATATACTACTATTACTATAAGAGTACCTTCTTAAACTAGCATTTAAACATAAAGTAGATACTTTAGATTATTAGTTAACTTTATTATATTAGTTAAAAGAAGTAAGTAAAGTTTTATATCTTAAAGGTAAAGAATTCTTATTATAATAACTTAGAGTGCTTTTATACTAGTAAGTAGGTAGTATAGCTTTTAGCTAAGATTAGTTTACTAAATTAATTGTTTAATGACTTTTAGGAGTATTATATATTCAAGATAATTAAGATAGTTTAGCATTAGTAATTTAACTGTTATATTTGGGTTATTCTTTAAGAAGTAAATAGCTATAATATAGAGTACTATAATAATACTACTATTAAGCTAGAATATATCCTCTCTGTAATTAGTAAGATTCTAATGAGTATTAAACATAATAATAAGGGGTTTTAGAAGTAGAATATAGGATTCTTATTTAAGGGCATTAAGAAGCTTAATAAGATAATAGAACTTAATAAACTTAAGATATATTTAACTAAGTTAAAAGAGTAGCTTTATAAGTATATTCTACCTAATATTATTAAGGCCTTTAGTAGTCTTAACTAGGCTGCAATTGTTAAGGATTTAGCTTATTAGAAGTAAGTAAAGTACATAAGGGAACATAAGGACTTTAAATCCACTGAGTTTATTAACCTAGAGGATAAGTTAGATACTAAGTCCAATAAAGAGAAAGACAATAATATAGATAATTGTAATAAGAATAGTAAAGGGGTAATAGATAAATTCCTTAATAAATACCTTAGCTAAAAGTATAAGTATAATAAGGCTAATAAGGCTAATAAGACTAGTAAAAATAAGGATAAGGATATAGATATAGATATAGATAAGGATATTAATAAGGATATAGATAGGGATATTAATATAAATATTAATAATAATAAGGCTAGTTTCTCTAGAAAGAAGGCTAAGACTAGCTAAATGGAGAAGGATAACCTACTATAGGCAATAATTTATAAGAGTAAGCTATAGTAAAAAGTAATTTTAGATAATAGTATAGAACTAAATAGACCTTAAGCAATTTAAGCAACCTTATAACTTAAGTAATAAGTGCCCTTATATAATATACTAAAGGATAATTCACTATTAAGTAATAAAGTAATATAAGGTTATTTAATTAGTAGTAACTAGGTAACTTTTTAGGGTTAGGGTTAGGGTTAGGGTTAGGGTTAGGGTTAGGGTTAGGGTTAGGGTTAGGGTTAGGGTTAGGGTTAGGGTTAGGGTTAGGGTTAGGGTTAGGGTTAGGGTTAGGGTTAGGGTT